>JAOBYE010726676.1:0-10196 GCA_025403585.1 Parazoanthus swiftii | reverse complement strand
ATAGATAGATAGATAGATAGATAGATAGATAGATAGATAGATAGATAGATAGATAGATAGATAGATAGAGAGATAGAAAGATTTCTCAACTCAAACCCTATGTAGAAAGATAAGTAGAACTGTTGTATTGTAGATACGTAAATTAATTAATACAAACCTTTTTCCTCTGGTTCTTTTGAGTTCCCTTATTAAATGAGACTAAGGGAGACATTGTTCAACTGATAGGTAACAAGCCTCTGGCTAAAACGCCCTCTGGCAAAGTGCATTAAATATGTTAAACACTAAAATTTGAAAATAACTTAAACAGAGTTTTTTTTTTTAAAAAGAAACGTATGGTTCAAAGCAGACTGATTTTGTGTTGATCAGTTCTAAAGGCGCTGTTACACGCTGCAATTTTTCGTGCAGCAAGTCTCGCAACGTCGTTGCTGCTGCTCGAACGAAGTGTTACACGTTGCAACGTTTTTGTGCAGCCTACAAAAAGGTCGAATTTCGCTTTTCGAAACTTGAGCGATGAGTAAAATTTCAGTTTAGATATTAATTATTTTTTATTATTAAATTAATTCCTCTCTACACCTCCCTCACCGCTGGTGTCCTCAATGAGTGAAATAGTTTCTTCAAATCATCGACCGAAAAAGGAGATTCATTAGCAAGTTTGAATTTCTGTGATGAACTAATCTTCTTTTCACGTTCACTGGTGTTTTTTACTGCTTTTAACCCATTAAAATGGGCTTTTCATGTCATTATCCGAGAGTAAAGCTGTCGTTGTTTCATCTTCTTCAACTACTAAAACTATTCACTTCACTTCTGGGACCAAGAGAACCTGCACAAGTGTTTAAAAGGATGTCTTCTGTCTAATAGCCCGTTGGCAACGTGCATATATAACTTTAAAACAACCTACTAAACAGTAGTTTTTTTGGAAAAGTACGCATACACACTTTTTTGAAGCTTTACAAATTAATAGAGGATATTTGTAGACGCTACTTAACTATCAAGATATAGCTTTAGCAAGTCGACACAAAATACGAACATCAATTTACGGATGCCATATACACTCACTTCTTTTTTTTTTAATAATAACGTCTGTTTCTTGGCTTGAGGCTAAAAGTTTTTAAAGTATTTAGGGTCTCAGCCTTAAATGTTCTTAATAATGCTGTTGATCAACATTTCTTTAAATTATTTTAACTATGTTCGCTTGAAGGTAAATTTAGATAACATTACTAAGGCTGTAAAAGTTAAAAGTTGTATAAAAATCAAACGTTTTCGACTTGAAAGACATCATCAAGGTTCTGTTCGCAAGCTCTTTTTGTTTATTTCACTCTACTTCAAAGATTGTTCCCAATACTTCAAAGATTGTTCCCAACATCTATCTCAGTTCATATACGTAGCAAAATTATGCGTTGTTACATCTGTTTACCAAATCAAGTGTAAAATTGCACTGCTCCTTCACGATAGAAGCAATTCCCTATTCCATTTTCAAAGTTTATAGAAATATACGTTCCTTTCTTTAAGTCTCAACCTGATGTATGTTTTTAGCAAGTTCTTAAATTTCGGTGTTTTTATTTTTCAGCCTCAACATTCTTTTGGAAATGGTTCTTATAAAATAGTTAAAAATAAAATATTGTACCTTATAAGACATTTTAGTATTCAAACTGCACGGCTGTAGCCAGGTCCCCAGTTCTCGGTATTTTTCTCATTGAATAAATATCCTGACCGCGTCACAGTTTGAGAGATTGGGGCCAGCCTAACCGTGGTATGGCTGGTAGTAGTATTCTTAATTCATTGTCTTTTTTTAAATTTTATTCAATATTTTTATTATGTATTAAGTGTATTGCAGTTAGCTATTGAGATGTAAACTTACACGTTTGTTCAAAGTTATTTTTAAATAAAGACCTATTTTCATAACTCATTGCATGTAAACTACGACACTTTGTTCCACCAAATGTTCTAATTCAAATTTACTATTCCATTATATTTCCATTCCTCACATATGGTGTAGTGATATGGGGAAATAATTATCCAACTAATTTATATCCACTTGTAACAATCCAAAAGGGGGCAATTAGAATACTTTCTTTTCCTCACTTTCAAGCACACACTACTGAACTATTCAAGGAATTTAATTTACTTAAGGTCATGGACATCATCAAACTTTACACAGCAATATTTATGCACCAATTTCACAATGGCATTCTCCCTAAAAGCTTCAACGATTTCTTCACTCCAGTCTGTACTCGTCACCAATACAATACTTGATTGGCTTCAAAACTAACTTTTAGCCTACCTCAGGTTAGAACAAATTATGGACTTTTTAATATAAGATTCTCTGGTCCGAAACTCTGGAACTCCATTGATGGAACTCATCAAGTGTAGTTTCATACAAAAAGAAATTCAAACAAATATTGATGTTGGCCTACTGACAATTTTCTTTTCTTTTTTTCTTTTCTTTCTTTTTTTTGCTTCGCCTTCTTCTATTTTTTCTTTTTTTCTTTCTCAGCTTTTTTTATGTACATTTAGTTGCACCATTATTCCCTATTAACTAGCTTGTATTGATATCTGACCCTCAATTATAGTATGTTTTCCGCTTTCAAGGCCACCTGTTCTCAACTAGCCCTTATGGTTATCACAGGTGGCCTGCACTTACACCCTGTTTAAATCTCAAATATATAATTAGTTATCATTATTTTTTTCCTTAAAGTGCAAATAAATGTATTGTTGTTTGGGCAATAACTTTTCTCAAAATTGTATCATCAGCAGTTAACTATACTCCAGGAAAACAAATAACTGATTTCTTGGCTGTGCAACTACATGTATTTACAATTTACTTTTGTTACATTATTTCTTTACTGTCTCATGTTCCGATTGCTCATTAAAGAAACAGAATGGTATACTTGAAATCAAGATATCACTTTGTTGAAAACACGCCAGAGCAAACGGAAAAGGGAAGTTTTGGAACTGAAAATGATCTCATGCTGTACAACTTTTTATTTACACCAATTGAAACTCTCAAAGTAGCCGAAGATTTTTTTGATTCTCGGTAAGGGGCAAAAAGAGAAGCGCGTGCCTATCCCAAGAAAAAAGACGCTCATACGCATCCCAAAATGAGATTCTCCTGCGCACACCAGACTGATTTGCGCACGCGCACGTCAAACGATACGCGCACGCGCAAAACAGAATTACAATTGCTTGAGAGACCAAAATGATATGCGCCTGCGCGCACCAAATTGACATGCGTATGCGCAGGCAAAATAGTATGTGCACGTGCAATCAGAATATTAGATGCGCCTGGGCATTCGTAACTTATTATGCCCCTCTCTGAGACTCGGACGAAAACCGATTGATTTAACATTAAATTTACTGCATACAGCTCAATTCGGGAAAATGAATCCTATCGCATATTCTATAAAGATTAAATGAGCTGTTGATTTGAATAAAAAAGGTTTGATTCCGCAATTGATTCAACAAATGAGCTGTTGAATTATATAAAAAACGGTTTGATCCCGCAATTGACAAGTCAAGACGCTAACTCCGGTCTTTACCAAATGGTGGCGTGCAACATCACTTATTGATTGACTTTGTTTTACTCAACTAGAATATGAAAAGTGGTCGAGTATATCATCATATTTTGATCTAAGTACTCGCGATGGCACTGTTTCCGTGCGTACATGAAATACAGATCTGTATTCAAATAAGACAAAGTTTAAAGGAATGCTGATTCATGTAGCGATCTTGAACCTTTACTCTTGTAGTTTACATGTATGTGTAGCTATTGTCCAATAACAATGCAGCTGTAGCTACACTTGTAAAGCCTTAAGTTACATTAATTAAGTACTATTGTTTTACATTTCGTTAAGCAGTATTGAGAATCTTGAGGAAAATAAAAACAATTGTTGAATTTTGTCGAAAGTAAAAGAGTGCGGTAAGACAGATACCTATGCCATAACTGAATAAAAATCTTTAAATTTGTTGACGTTTGTTAAACTTATTCCATTGAAAAGCATCACTTAATAAAAGTTGTCTTTTTTGCAACTGATTTTTGCGTGTACATGTACATGGTCTTATGCAAACAGTTCATCAATGATCCCTGGATAAGAATAGGAATAATTTGTACTCGCTACATTAATGAGTCAAAAAAAGCATGCTTAGAAATGCATTTGTTAAAAATAAAATGCAAATTAAAATGAGTCAATTTGACAGTTGTAATTCTGTTAATACAACACGAATGAAACTGATTGACGTTTGACGTAGGATCTGTGCTTACTCCTTGTGTGGTACATGCATAGATTTGTGTTAGACGCGTGGCATTATTGCAGCTGTCGTACGGCTTTGTGTGGAATAGCGCAGACCAACGGCCGAGCCTCTACAGTTCCTTGCTTCATACTGCTTTACTCTCCTAAATCATGAAAGAACCAGTCATTATTAATCATTTGGGTGAGGAAGGGGTACTCTATACTCTGTACGTGGACAAACTAGGACCCCGGTTTAGTTTCAGTTGCTGGGGCCCCCACAAGCCAGCTGGCCCGCTTCGCGTGTAGTTATACCGTGTCACTGGAGAGAGATCACAGCAAATCAGATTTCCCGTCATATTGGCCCTCAGAGAGGGAATTGCTTTTGTTTCACCCCCGCTCTCCTGTTGCCTAATGGAGCACGCCGGGTCATAGTTTTAAATCATGAACATTTACAAAGAAGATCACATTAAATCAATGTATATATATCATTTTGAAACATCGTACATGAATTGTCTTCTAGCATGAATTGAGATCCGAGTTTTTAGCTTGAGTTTTTTTTATGTCGAGAGAGACTTTTTTTAATCTTCTAGTAACTTTATGTTTTGTTTTGTCTAAACAGACTACGAGTAGTCCCTATTTTTTCTCTTGAATTAGTCGAGCCGTGGAAAAGAAACCGCGAAAGACGGCGCGCGAAAACTGGGGCGAGAAAAACAAGAGAATCAGCTTCTCGTCAAGTAAGTTTTGACCAGATATATCTGAATTGAAACCCGAAAACTGACTTGACGAGAAGCTGATTCACATTTTAAGAATTAACGCGAGTTGTGCGCTTTTTTTTAGTGAGAACATACATGTAAGTTTCTGAGGATGTCCGTAAAAAAGTCGACCCAGTCCTTCTAAATCTAAAACCGGTTCTGTTTTAGTTAGTTGGAACTGGGCACGAAATTGCTGACTTTTCAAAATGGCGGAAAGCATGCATTTTAAAAACAGCAAATAGTAAATATCTGAGGAACACTTGTTTGGTTTAGGCTGCTAAACTCAACTTCATGTATCTGAACGTTTCTGCATTGACAACGAGTCGCTAAAGTCCATTTGAGTGCAGTGCTTTGGTAGAGCTAATCCAGGATACGGTTTAGGCAAAAACGGAAATACATTGTGATTGTGATCACTGCAATCAAGGCATCATTGTGAGTTGGATCAATAATGATGGTTTACGTGCAGATGGAAGGAAGGTGACTTCAGGACATTCTCTCGGGAACTAGCATGAGATGAAGAGAACCAAGGAACATGTCGAGAGACAAGAGGAAGAGCTGCAGGTCTTACAAGCAATCTACATGGACGATTTTCAAGATTTGCGTACTGAGGTACAGTACCATTTGTTTTCCTTTTATACCTTGCTGTAGAATTGTGTATTTTGCGAAAATCAACTTAAAAAAGAAATGTTTAAAATTTCAGAAGAAAGCTTGTGAATACAGGTATTGGTATGTTTTGGAATAAAGTACAACATTTACTAAAATATAGAAATTAAGAAGTCACTTTCAGTTTCACTTTGTTTTTTAACAGTGTTCCCACTACTTCTGAAAATCAAGGGTCCTTGGGACCCCCAGTTTCTATAATTAGGTGAAGAAGATTGAAATTTGTGCATCCCTTTTAGATTTTGTTCAATTTTTGTGCATCAAATATGCATTGTGAGGGATTAATCGGATTCCTGATTCAGGGTAACACATTTGTATCCATATGACATACTTTCTCATGTGACCCTCAAGTATCTTTGTGGCTTTTGGATCTTAGCATGACAGAAGGGGAGGGGAAAGGAGGGGAGGGGAGGGGGGAGGAGGTGGGGCTGGTGAAAGAGGTCAGTACTGTTTAATGTAACTCAAACCAGTTGTATCTTCTTGTACCATTCAGGCTGACGAACTTCCAGTAGTTCGCTTACAACTGACACCTCTACAGAGTGTGGTGGGTAAAGAGGTTTATGCCTCCGTTGATCTGTTTGTCGGGTACACAGCCGTATACCCAGACCAGTAAGTCCTCAATTCGAACTGTGCAGACCTTCCCACAATTAGTACAGATCTTTTATCAGGAACTTAAAAAAACCCAGGCTACTTTTAGACCAAGTTGTTTGGATGGTGGGCTTTTCAAGTGGCTGCACCATGGTCACTTTGTAGTTATACTCTTCAATTCAATAATAGAAACATTAACCTTCAAATGTATAAGGGGGCAAGGTTTTTGAACCACAAAATTCTGCTGATCAACCAATCACCAAAATTGTTTTAGCAACTGCATCGAGGAAAATTGTTAAGTATTTCAATGCTAGTTAGATGATGTCAGCATTGATGACATTAACTTAATACAATGTACTAAGTAATACATTTTTGCTTTAAGAACATTAAAGTTTTTTTGGAAAATTGCTCTAAAATTCATTTTTAAAATTTTGTTTTGGTTGTTTCCTAGTTTTGGTGTATATTTTAAAACACCATTTTTAGTCAAAAAAATTTAGAAAATTAGCAAAAACTAAAAATATTTTGAAAAATCCAAAATGGCAGCTAAAATGATGAATTACTGTCAGTACATGTATCAGTTCCTATAGAGTTATACAAGTTATACAATTGTAAATTAATAAGAAAGATTACTGCAATATATTTTAGGTGGGTACTGACTACCTGAAATAACCATGGCCTGGGTTAAACGAGTCAGGTAGCCAGTGATTAAAGAATTTGATCTAAGTTAACTCGGTACAGAAAAAAGAGAGAAGAAGAACAAGCAGAGGGAACAAAAATAATACAAGAACATTAAACAAAAACATATATAAACAAAATTAGTACTTAGCACTCAGTATTAAAGATCTGTAAGACTGAATTAGTATTTTGAAATTAACACAGTACTAACAGTGTATGACAGCACTGGATGGAAATCACAACTCTGGACATTATATTTTGAAATTTGTTTGTAAACAATGTTTTATTTTTAATTTGTATTTGTTTAACAAATGAATAATTTTCACCTGGTTTATATTCATTGTATTTGACATGATCAATTTTGAGATGTTTTCATTCTAAATTATTTGTTCATAATGTAGAAGTATTTCAAAAACAGGAGCCCAAGGTTGTCACTGGACAATGTCAATGGGTTGTCAAAGGAGAGTGCGATTCAGCTGCAGAAAGAACTTCAGGTTATGGCAGCAGACTTAGTGGGGGAGGTAGGTAATGGGTTTTAACACAACACAACGAGTACCATTTACGCTGTATTTGTAAACTTGAGAAAACAATAATTTATTGTTGAAGTTATCTTATATTTTTATCAGGGGTACACATAGATTATGATCAATAAGCCTACCGTTAACTGTAGATACACAGAAGATTATTAAGAATTACTTTAAATTAGAATAACATTGTTTAGTAATTCAAATAATTATGAAGACTTAAAGTACAGTATTAGCAACAAAATAGTTATTAATGACTAAAATTTAATAAAAGTTTCAAATGAATTTGCTGGTGCTCATACCTTAAGTGGTTTTGAAGTTACTGCATGACAAATTTTTGTGTAGCAACCATGCAGAGAGCCATCCCATTTCTTGTAACTATTTTATAACAGTTAAATTGTAGTTTTAATTATAACACCTGTTCTGATGACTGCATTTTTTGAAGTACAGACACTGTTTCAAGTCCTTTCTTTCTTTTTCCACTCCTCCCTTTCAATATTTCTGAACTCATTGCTGTAGAAAAATGTAACTGCAGCCATTTCCTGGTGAAACACAACAACCTGTAGCTGCCAGGTCACTTTTGTTTCCTACATTTTAACATTTCTTGTACAAGGCATGTGACTTTAAGATTGCAGTAATGCACTTTGACAGAATGTGAACACATTGATGCAATTATCTTGCCCACTCTTACCCACTGCTCTGGTAGTTTCTGTAAGTTGATTTTTTATTTGAAATAAGTTATTGAGACCGACTTATGGTTTCTAGTCGCACTTCATGAGCTAATTTTATCTACATACATGTAGATACATTAATGTTCCTACTTACATGTAATTTTGCTGTTTTAGGCACATTTTATTTTCAAAAAATCTACATGTAGTAACATTACCTGTACTTGATTTTAAAAATGGTCACTAACTTTTGAACCCCTGTACATGTACAAGGCTTGTTTGACAAGTTTGAAGTTTTTTTGAATTTCCTCTGTCAATTATGTACATGTATCTGTGACCTTTTTCAGGTGATGGTAATGCAACTGGCTCAGCATGTCCAGTCTTATCTTCACAAACACAATGTTCCACGCTTGTCCTTCTATGACCAGATGATGACAAATAAGCGTCAGGAGCAAGAAAGAATCAAAGCTGCTGAGATGGAAAGGCTCAAAGAACAGATGGAGGCTACCAAAGAAGAGGAGGAAGAGGAGGTTGGTGGGGATGTGGGACTGGGTGGTGATGGACACCGCGGCAAAACGTCTGCGCATGCGCGTGATATCACATACTTAGACCACGCTAACCTAGGGCGCCAATACGGTTCCAATTTGGGTGTTCGGTGAGCGATGACTTGCGCTTTCGAATCACTGGAAGTAAAGAAGTTTGCTGGCACATGGATAAGAGTTTTTGCAAGTGAAATTTAGTTCAGTGACTTTGCCAAGACCACCAAATATATCTGGTGGGAAAATTGAAGCAAGAGTAAATAGTTTTCTTTGATTTTGAACCTGCACTGTATTCTGAGAGTAAAACACATTTATAACTGACATTGCTCTGCCTTTCCATTCATCAGAATTGACAGAAGGTGCAACAGCACTGCATTTATTCAGGTCAGAAATCCTTTTCTTTACTCTTATTTCAATATCTGTCAATTTGAAGTGGACGGCAAAAATTGGGAGAATTCATTTTTCAAAACTTGAGGTGTTCCGTACAGGTTTTGCAAAGTGTCGGCCATATGCTTCGTGACAATTTGATCTTGCATTTTGATTCAATTGGCAGTCAGTAACCGTCCACTAAATGAAGTTCTGCTAAAGTTTATTTCAACTATATATAAATTTAAAGGAAATGAATCTGGAAAGTAATTTGGCGTTAACCTGAACCACATCAATGACTCTAAGGCTAGTTTGAGATGTGTTCTCAACTAAAATTGATCACTTGAATTTTAGCTTTTATCAACAGTGGGAGCTTTGTTAAAACAATTCCCTGATTCAATTTATTAACATAATCAAAATTTCTGTTAGCTGAGTTTTTTTTGCTCTTTTTTTACCAAGACTTTGACGGAAGGCAAGTCTTAACAGATTTATTATACCTTCAAAACCTGGATCATGTTTATCCGTTTTGGCGATCAGTGAACCGACCTGTGCTGCACCACTCTTGAGTCCAAGACAAAGTTATTTCAATGCTGTAGATATCGTGTGCATGAGTACGAGTAGTCAGTACTCAGGTTTTCTGAAAGAAATGTTAGTCGCTGTTTGGCAGGATTTGGCTCCTATTTGACTGTTTTATATCAAAGTGATCTAAACTGGCACTTCCCATGTGTTTGTCATTTGTCATTGTGTGTCGACCTACACGTTCTCTGGGGGATCAATGCATTTACCACTACTAGTTTTAGGTTCATTAGGAAAATGCTAGAGCGATGACATATTCTCATACAGATATATGTTTAACGTATAGTGTATAAATATGTTTTATGTATAGTGCATAAAATGTATAAAGATGACTGTCATATTTTTTAGGGTATATAATCGGTGATCTGGTATTTTTTAGGGTATTTTTGAGCAAAAATCGCACTCAGAAGAAAATTTGGTATTTTTTAGGGGTTATTTGAGCAAAAACGGTATGCTGAAGATAAATTCAGGTATTTTTTAGGGTACCTATTCAAGAAGCGAGGGGTAGTTTTTGGGGTGAAATTTTTTTTTCCACTCGGTATTTTTTAGGGTAGAAATTCGAGCTTCCAGACGGTCATCCCTCCCCCTTTCCCCCTGGAGTGGGGGGGGGGGGGGGGGGGGG
>JAOBYE010726665.1:0-10196 GCA_025403585.1 Parazoanthus swiftii | reverse complement strand
GAAGCTACGCTGTAGCCTGACTCGTGCCTTTGGTTTCAGCCCTCTCAAAGTTTTCCAAAACTTTCAAAGAGTTGTGTGAAAAAGTCGAAAAAGTCCTGCCCCTCCCCTTCCCAGTATTAGAGAGCTTAAACAAGGACGCAAACGTCAACGAGAACACACCTTCAAGATAACAAAAGAAAAGAAGCAAATGAATTGTACAAATAAGCAAAAGGAAAAAGGAAAGTTGAAAATTTCTGGTGCTATTAAAGAAATTTGTAAGCATGATAGAAGGGCCAATCAGACGAACAAAAAGGACAGATTTTAAAATCTATTTCACGAAAAATTCTTCAGGGCTGTTAATCAGAGACGCGCTAAACAGTAAAAGAAAGCGAGAGCTTTGCAACTTCTCAACTTTGATTCACTAGTTTACTATCATGCCCGTAGGCAGGGAGGTGCGCATGGTGCCTACGCACTCCCCCCACAGACCCAAAAAGGTCCGCATTTGGAGTTTTAAGAAGACGATGAAGAATTCCAAATAGGTTTATCGTAACAGTTGGTGTTAACGTAAATCGAAACGACTAAAAAAAAAACGGCCGAAACGACTAAAAAAAGAAGAAAACGGCCATAAGTGTGCTTGTCCCATAAATTTGGCTTTTTAAGAGTCCAAGTTTACGAAATTTGCAGCCCCCCGACAAAAATCCTGGCTACGGGCCTGACTATATACTGAACTGACTATCAACGACCATTCGATTCACTAAACACGTATGGTTCTTAAACGAGCCTTTTAAGGCTCTATCTGGTTCACTCAATGTGGTGCGAATAAAAATAGTATTGGGTTCGTTATTAATTCAATCGTTCATTGCCCGCGAAATCTTTGAAAACTAAAGTTGTCCTGTTGTGTGAGACAGTTTTGTCTCACTGATTACATTAATTCTCAACGCACGACCGACAGAAAACAAAGAATAAGTCTGAAACTCAGAATAATATTGGCCTAGTTGCATAGTACTGTAGTTCGTCTGAGTCGAATATTATTTAAGGTACGGCTGATGAACACTTTTAAAAGATGGAAGAAACTTTCCGGCTATAAAGATACACAAGGTCCATGCAGTTTGTGATAATTGGAGCCCTGTTCCGCTTTGATAGATTAAAGTAAAACATGTTTTCTTTGTATTTATTTTGATATTTTTCCCAGTATAACAAAACAAAGTTTTTTCCATCAAGATATTCATTAACATTCACAGTATAATCCACATGTAGAAAAATAACCTCATCGGTTTGCCAGCTCTTACTTTAATGATACTTCATTATATTTTGCTTAGAACCGTCTCAAAAAAACTCACACTAAATTATTAAAATTTGTAATACATGGCCAATATTTTAAAATGTTCTAACAAAAAAATACATTATCTAAATAAAGTTCCTTTACTTTAGTAAGTCCCTAGCACCGCAGTTCGGTAACAACTTCAGCTGGTATACTGAAAATAAAAGGCTCTTTGCTTTTACAATGAAATATTAATTGCGAATAAAAGCCCATATCTCGCAAGCTTGGTTCGGCATATCACTTGCACATCCAACAGACTTCATCCGAAATCCATGGCTTGTGATCAGGCTCATTAAATAACTCCACGAAAACTCGTCTGGAAGAACAACACACGCACCTGCGCCATCGAAACCGCGATAATTAACTTTCACATCCATATCTATTTTAGCCTCTAAATCACGACCGCCGTCTGGGAAGATTTCTTTGATAACTTCAGCCATTCCTGAGACAGAACAAGATCTGTACGACGGTCCTCGTGCGCAGCGAATTTGGATTATATCACCGCCTTTGGCAATTTTTTTCATAGTCGAACGAACTGCTGCATAAAGTTGAGGCAACTGATAGAAGTCGGCTTCTTGTAGGAGCTGTTGATAGTCACTAAAATCTTTAGGAAGGCAAATTACTCCAGAACGAAGAAAGTTTAGAACGTACCGAAAAAGTTGACCATCTCTGTCGATGAAATAGCGTCCTTCCAAATCTTTTTCGAGCGAAACTTGGCCGTTAAACATAGTTGACAACATGGAGTCAGGAAATTTTAAAATTGTGTCCAATGTTGTTGAATAACTGTGACCTCCAACATTTAAATTAATCACAGTCGGCGAGGCTGACATTCTCGAAAAGCTTTAGCCCAACGCTACCGTTGGCAGTTCTTACTGATCAGATCGGCAGAAAATTTTCGGTGCTTTTATCTTCTTTTCTGCTGAAGGGATTTATGTACCAAATGAGTCTTGAAAACGAATTCATATTTTGATGCAACCTGTCAAACTTGCTGTTAAAATGCAAATAAGTTTTAGGAGCAAAGATCATTTACATTTTAAATAGGAGCAGAAATCTTTTTAGGCTGTTCATTTTATTACCGCACCATTACCCATGAAACAAAATTTTCGATTTTTTTTATTCCAAAACAATTAGTTTGGCCGAGTAATGTTTTGTCTAAAACTGAACCAAAACATGCTAAATGCGGTTTTAAAATCTTGTTTAAGAAAAAGAAAAAGGAAATGAATAATTGATTTATATTTTCCTGTATTCATAAAAGATTCATTTTGTCAAGATAAGGAATAGTCATGTTATGGATCAACGCTCCGCCAACAGTCATGTTGCTCACGGCTCTAGTTATAATTTTTGTATATAATTTATTTATATTTTTTACTAACACTGGTTCTCCGTAACTAAAAAAATATCGGTTAATTCATACTGGCAAGTTGTATGTACGGTGTCGGCGATTTTTTCCAATTCTAGCCCACGCTCGGGAAACCAGAGCGTCAAGAGAGCAAACACCACCTTTCCCTTTCCCTCTAATTTTCTTTTATTCGCGTTTTGTTTCAGTCTTCCCTTCGTCTTCCCTTCCCGACGCCCTGGTCTAGCACTGCCTGTGAGTCTAATCAGTAAATACACAGTGTAAGTACTTTCCAGCCCCCTACATGTTGAATACAATAATGAATATACCCACTCGAACTATAGAAAATGCTTTACAGTTCGCACTTTTGACTACATGTGTAATCCCTTTACATTTTTTTATTTCTAACAACTTTTTGAGCTCAAAGCAACTTTTAGGTTTTGATGCGTTGTTTTGAACATTTGACAGATTTTAATGGGTTCAGTTGAAAGAAAAAAAAATTCAAATTTTGAGTATCGGTATTTGTTGATGCCGGCTCTACCGTCTACGCTAATTCACCGACCTATATCGGATGAGAAAAACACATTTTGTAGCACCTAAAAGTTGCAACAACTTGCTACTCGTAGTTTCATCCGAATAGGAACTGAAGATATTATAACTGTTGAAGTACATTTTAATGAAACCTTAACTAGTTTCTGAACAAATTTTGATCATTTTTAGACGTTACCAAAAAATTAAGAAAGTTGAGGATGGGGTGGGATGGAATCCAGTGTTCTCTTTACTAAATTTCTCGTTATTGTTAGCTTTTTCCAACCTAGGTGGCCCATTATATTTTGTCAGTGTCGGACGGCGAAAATTCACGTCCAGAAAGCTTTCATTTTCAACCCTCTTTGTGTGAAAAGGACCTGCTTTTAATACTGGTCGGAGAGAGAATCTGTGTTCCAAAAAATTTTAATTTTGAATTTGTTTGTATGGAAAAAAGAAAAAGGTGTGTCGGCAGTAAAGTCTATGGTATACCGCTCCTCCTTTGTATTCATGCACGACAATTGCGAGCCACTTTCGTTCATCTTTTCAAATTAAAAACTTTCAGCAACTAAATGAGCAAATGTCGGGCAATTTTTTACGAAAATCGCACATCAACGACGCCCGCAAGGTCAGTCAGCGGTCAGTTGTAAACAAACAGGCGTTGAGTGAAGGGCAGGATTTTTATAAGCGCATTTTGTAGTCGATCATGGCCCAAACAACAGAATTTCCAGCTATAATTGACCTCAATGTCGGTGGCCATCTGTACACGACCTCTCTAAGTACTCTTACGCGGTTTCCCGAGTCAATGCTGGGTGCCATGTTCAGCGGAAGAAACGCAGTCTCGCAAGACTCGAAAGGGAACTTCTTCATCGATCGTAATGGTGCCATGTTCGGCTATATTCTCGACTATCTCAGATCGCTGAAGCTCAGTCTTCCGAGCAATTTCCAGGAACACGAGAAACTGAGAGACGAAGCAGACTTTTATCAAATTCCAGGCCTAGTTGAAGCAGTAATGAGACAAACAACGGAAACAAAAGAACTGGTCATCGTAACGAGAGCTTTTTCGAGGTATTATGTTCAAGGAAAAATTACAACATTGCAGGAGTTATTCCCGACAGATAAACAGGAGTACAAAATTTCTGCACATAGGAGACGGACAAATTCTTCTCCACTGGGCCTTGGTAATCTATCCCGAACGCAGTCTGCGTCAATTAGTTCAACACCGTGGTATCTGAATCTTGATAACGAAGTGTCGATGAATTATGATTCTTACTTGGACCAGACTGTAGGCGAAGTTGGTTATGTGTTTATACCGCTATGGCTGCAGTACGAACTGCAAGTCTACAATCTCTTGGCGCAGCGTGGGTTTGAAGTGAGATGCACTTGTGTTGTTGAGACGAAGGATGAAGTCAGCTGGGTTTTCAGTCGTACAACAAGAGGAACTTCGATCAGCGTGAACGGCTAAACACGAATTAACATCGATGACTTGCCTTGAAGATGGTGAATTTTTTGTTATGTCAGTGTCAACACTTTTCCCTGCTTATTGTCAGGTTTTAAGGCTGAAGTTAGAATGAAAGGAGGTAACTGCAGATCAGGGACTCATACCCACCTAAATTTAAGGAGGGTGGGTACATAGTTGTGACGTCATGAAAGCTTAACACTAGCTAACCATCAATCCTATAGCAAACCCTTAGATTTATTTGTGGGCCCAAGTAGGCATCTCCAGTTGTCATTTCCGGAGTAATAAGCCGAGGGGCTGAAGGCCTCAAGCAGAGCGAGTGCCGAGCAGAGTGAGGCACGGGATGAGGCCTGGGGAGAGAAAAAGAAGAGGGAGAGTCTCCTCTTCATTTTTCTCTCTTCCCTTCCCCATCTACTCAATAATTCATTTCCCAGGCTTGATCTCCATTGCTATCAATTATTATTGATCGCTATATATTAATGCTCATCTGCCATCACTCACAGTTTCCAGCAACTTTCCTAAAAAAATTACAACTGGAGATGCCTGCAGAGGAGGCCTAAGGCCCAAGTGAATATGCTATTAAGTGGCACATGAACATGGCAGACAACTGAGACCATCCCTCATTCAATGTTTTTGAGACACTTCTTGAAGTGGTTATATACCCAACAGGGTGAACAAGACCTCCCCACCCCATTTAAGGAAACAAAAGCTCACAAAGTAACAGTTCACTGTATGGATATTGGTGTACAACCTATGGACCATCTAAAATTGAGACAACTTTAAGTGGTACATGGTTATGAGTGCCGAAACCATAATCTTCTGGGGAAGTCTATGGTCATGCTCCCATAGAAAGTTTTGAAATCTGGAAGCCTTAAAACTCCATTATTTTCCAGCACTTCAACTGATATTTATGTCAAAATGGTTCCAAAAATTGATAATTGTTTTCTTCTTAACTTTGACAAGAAGATGTCATTTTTTATCTTTTGTTTGTCATGAGGTGCAAACATTTGTTTTAGTAACATTAAAGAAATAAATTTATTGTCAGAGCCAATGGAAAGGTAATGTACATACATGTACAGTATGCAGTGTGTGCATGCAATTTACTATCATTCTGAGATTTCCCGTGCTTGTCTTCGCTTGAAATTCTGGAAAGCGATAAGCTAGCAAGCCCTCCGAACAGACAAGCCTTGTTCTGTGATTTTACTCTGTTTTTTTTTGCATCATTCATAATGACTGCAGATATCCAAGTTAAGCAGAACTTTTGTTTCATTGTATGACAAATATTATATATTATGATATTTTGTTGGCAGAGGCCTCGCAGGGTAATATTATTACCGTACGTTTCACAAAAACATCTTTCTATACTTGTTGGCTAATGTGGAAGCAGATCTTCAAATTTGGGATTTTTGTGGTGCATGTGTTCCCACTGAGGTTACAGTAAGTCGGGATTTGGGATAATACTTCCAAACAAAAGTGGGACAATCTGACTAAATCATGACAGTTGCATTGGACATTTTGGGATGTCCAAATAATTACTGCTTTACAAGGGTTTTGAGTGATAAGGTATTCTGTGCCTATTTTGAAGTTTGGCAAGTCTAGGGTAATACTAAATCCCTGCTAAAGAGGGCAGGAATGTAAAACCAAGAGTTCCTAATTTTTTTGACCTGTCCATTTGTTGATATTCAAGCAGTGACCTTTATGATAACTCGGTAATTAAGAGGGTGGGGTGGGTAGAAGCTGAAAGCAGAATCCCTATCCATCCCAAAAACAAAAAGACCAAAGAAATAAACCCGTACCACTACAACTGCCTTAGGGACATATTATTTTTTATGAGGAGGGGGGTCTGAAGATTTTATGGGGGGCACATTTTTTTCCGAACCTAAAAAGGGGGGTCATGCTTTTTTCCAGTGTTTGATATTAAATATTAAATATTTTTTATAAAAGCAAAAGTTGTTCGCATTGTTTCATATAACAAGGTTACAGATGGCCTACATGTATTTACTGCCGAAAAATGGCCCTTTTCCCACGGTAAACTGCTCGACTATTATGTGTGACCAACATTACCTAGGGTAAATTCACCGTGGTATATTTCTATAGATACATCAAAATAAACAGTTAAATTTACCGTGGCAAGTACCGAGCTAGTGAGCAGGGTTTTTGAAGTACCCAAGGTAAACTAAACCAACAAAGAAAAAAACAAACACAGCAATCCTTACGACTGATACAATACTCTGTTTAATTTCGTGATCATCAGGCTATAAACCGGCCAGCATGAGTTAACAGTGAATTAACTACGACAACAGTGCTATTAATCAGTATTTTAACGGGTTTATCCTCAATCGGCGTCAAGCTCAACTGACTAACACAGCACTTCCCGTGCATATGATTGCAGGTCGGCCGTAGGCAGGGGGGGGGGGGGTGCGTACGCACCCCGGCCCCACGGACCCCCAAAGCCGGGTCAGCATTTGGAGGTTTAATAAGACGATGAAGAAGCCCGAATAGTTTATCCGTAACAGCTGGCGGTACCGTTAATCGAAACGACTAAAAAAAGGCCATAAGTGTGTTTGTCCCATAAATTTGGCTTTTAGAGTCCAAGAGTTACGAAATTTGCAGCCCGCCAACAAAATTCCTGCCTACGGGCCTGCAGTGGCAGCCTTCCCATAGCAGGACGACAACCATCGCCTGGATTTAGCTCGATGAGGAAAATTGCGCTTTGCATGCAAACACTGAACGCAACAGTTGACGGCGCCTGCTGCTGAGAAAACACACGCGAAGTCGTCGTCTTCTCTTTCTCAGTTGCAAAAACCGGTGGATGTTTTCATTAACAACATATGTTTTGAATATATATGTGACCTCTTCAATATAAAGTTGATACGATGCGTGTATTTGTTAATTTTTCACGCGCTTTTTGTAGGGCGAAAAAAAGGTGTGCAGGTCTACATTTAATAGTTATACTGATCCAATACATCACTAACGTATAACGTATAATTATAACGTTAGCTAACGTAAAACTTACGCTGGATTTGTTTCTTATCTGTGAACAACAGTTTGCATTGAGCCGGCCATTAAGGGTTCTCCGGTTCGAAACCGATTTGCTTTTCAAAGCCGTTTAAACTCGCTAAAATTACCGCTCAAAATGCAGGAATTGCTAGATAAAAATCAAACAATTCTGGGGCAGCATGTCCGGCCCGAGCCCCCCTACCAAGTCGCGCACATTCTTTAACTTTAACTTTAATTTAAATAATTGCCAATAGCAGGGCTAATCCGGCAATGGGCGGTCAGGGCTTGTACACGGAGATGGTAGTAATATAAAACGTAAGACTAAGACTACAACTACTAATATAGTTATAATAATAATATTTAACTGATAATTGAACAATAATAATTAAATAACTTATACTGTAAACAACAGGGTGTGGGGTAGATTATTGCCAGGTAAGCGTGCTACTTGCACCATTTTGGAATTCGGAAACTGCCCAACTCCTCCCAGTTGCCTTTCAGCAACACGAATTAGTTGCGGCTGGCATAATGATCATAATATTCCACATCCCCAATAAACTTTACCCTGTTCATAGCTGTCAACTCGCCCGCATTGAGCGGGTATCACAAGATATCGAGCCTTATCACCCGCTCACTCGTACGGGTCGGTTGAAATCACCCGATTTTCCAATGTTTTCTATTAAAGTTAACCTACTAGATTTCTGAGGCAATCATTGGAAAATTCTGCGCACGACCAAGAAATGTTTTCCGTAAATCGGAACGACTAAAAGAAAAAAACAACATAACTGCTCACGGGCCTAATGGCCTCAGTGTTCACAAGATTTTCCGGAATTTCTTGGCCCTCCGAAACTGAAGAAGGAGGAGTACTCGGCAGGGGCCTGAAAACGAGATTGTGCTTTTGCTTGCCACGTGACAGCGCAATAAAACCGGTCAGCGGAAAAGATTCTTCTGTTTCGAAGCCGGAGAGAAGTGCAGATGTCTGGTAGTAAATTTAGGATATTTATTATTTAATTCAGAAATAATATATTTCCTGATTGATCCAGCATGAGTGAAAAGAAAGGAAAGATTCCTAACTATGCGCGTTTTATTATGGGCGGCTTGGCCGGGTAGGTGCAAATGATATTATATTTTTGTGGGTGCTCATTTGAAATGGTCTTTCGAATTCATTTTGATGTTATTAATACTGCCGATTTGTCGCTTTAAGAAAATGCCGTTAACTGAAGTCCGCTCTTTTGTCGTGGCATTTGAATACTTTTTCTTCAAATAGTGGTTGAGGAGGGATGTTGTCGTGTATTTATTTTTTGTTTACATGTTTGAAGGACTGTTGATTACAAAACAGCGTTCCATAACAATTGCACAATGTTCACTCACCAGCTTAATATTTTAGTTTTTAAATCAGAGAACCTGTGCACATGGGAAAGGTCTGCAATGATCTGAAGTTGTTCTCTTATGTTAAGTTCGTTTTGAAAACTGCACGGACACTTTACAAAGGATTTTCGCGGAATGTTTTATGCTCTGGTTCAAACAAGTTTTCAAGTGTTTCGATTTTATGTGCCGGACTGTCCACTTCAGAAAAAATTATACAATTCTCGTGGTTGCTAATCACTTTGAGCTTAGGAATAGGTATTTCAACGCTCTACTATTGTATGCTGCTTAGCAGCATGTAGCAATCCAGTGTGTTCCTTTGGCATTCCAAAGAACTGAGTTCATGGAAGCTCTCCAGTGGCATTCATGTTTATTAGTTTTTGGTAAAGTAAGGTCTGTGAGTGTTCTACTGCTCAGCCATAGGTCATGTGACTTGTGACTGGTTGAGAATAAAATGTTCACACAGTAACACGTGGTATATTGGAAAAATGTTACAAAACTTTGGCAAAACTTGTAAAGTTAGTTAAGTAACAAAATGCTAGGCTTGTATCCTGACTTTGGCCCTGCTATATATGTGGTAATTTGAAATAGATTGAAACAGAGAATACCTTGATCTCTTGTTTGCTGCAGCTTACACAAAGTACAACAGAAATCTAGTGATAATGCTTGTGCAAGACTTGCAATTATTTACTAGATTGTTTATTACATGTATTTATGTAACTGCTTAGGTTTTTGCTTGATTCAGGGAAATATCAGGGTGAGTTTGGTCGAACCTTAGTTTACGGTCAAAATACTCATGGCAAGACCATACAAGCAAAAACCTGCTTGATTACATGTTCATCATCCCTGACCCAAAAATGAAGTTTTGAAGATAAAATTATCTGGACTTGAGAAACTTCATTCAAGCATGAACAAACTGGACTTGGACACTGCTCTCTTCAATAGATATGCTTTTGCAAAAATTTTGAAATGAATGCTTGAGTTGCTCCATTCTCGCCCCTTTCTATGAAGCAATACAATGATCTGATGCTGATAGCAATTTTTAACGCTGATAGCAATTTTTAAGAATTTTTTTGAGGTTTAGTGAGTTATTAAAATTTATATAATTATATATGTTTTTAATAGCTAAACAATTACTATTTTATATATATATATATATATTACAATGAACAAACAATCCCCAAAATATTTGCCCCCCCCCACCCCCACCC
>JAOBYE010726654.1:0-10197 GCA_025403585.1 Parazoanthus swiftii | reverse complement strand
TTGGAGGGTGAGTAAGTATATTGGACATCCTCTTGGGTACGTTCAGTAAAAGGAAGGCCGAAAGAGCGACGAGCGGTAGTCTGTTTCAAAGTTACGTTATAAAGTCCCAGGCAAGTGTGAGATTAGTTTGTTACGAGTATCGGGTCTGCCTTCTGAAATACGTACATAAGTCTTTGCTTTAAAATACAATTTGGAATTTTGCATTATCATTAATGCCTTCTCATCGAGTCCACCATTTAACAGTAGATTTATGTTGTAGCTAAAATAGCGCGAGTTTAACCGGATCAGTTGGTGAACCATTTCGCATTTTGCGATGTAGATACCTTCGCCAAGAGTGTGGCAAAGGTTCTCTGTGTGCAACTTGATGACTCTGTGTTTTCATAGTGTCAACCGACACCCGGCCGTTAAACATGCGAGAAGGATTGTAGTTGGTACGTTTTTGTTACATGCTATTCCAGAAATTTATTAGAAATTATAAGAGACGTTTATTTGAGAGAAACATAAGTTACATACGTAACATGAGATACGTTAAGTCGTTGTATGTTGACTTCGTGGAAATAAATATTTTTTCGCCATAAGGTTGAACGCTATTGTTCTATGCATGGAGAAGGGCGCATGGCAAAGGGCGTGGGGGAGGGGGGGAGGGGAAGGAGTGTCAAGAAAATTAGAAGAGGTCATTTGTGTACTTCCAGGACAGATGAAAGCAATGGCCCACCGACCAAAATATGGATGCCTTCAATTGTCAACCAAGAAGATAGGGACTCGAATCCCGTGTGGGTGCGAGTTCCTCCCAAATGGTACGGACATTCTGTAGTGATGAAGTAATCGTTGTCAAGAAATTCATTTTCGATTTGAAACGGAAAAACATTAGCAATGGTGAAGACGATAATGATAATAGTAATAATAAAAATAATAATAATAATAATATTAATATTAACAACAACAATAATAATAATAAAAATAATAATGTGTGTGTTTGTCACGCATAAATAAAAAGGCTTTGTTACAACAACAACAACAACAGCAACAGCAACAAAAGGTTTAAGTTAAATTTCAATATCCCCTAATTATTAAAATGACTTTTCTTGAGACAGAGAGTTCCATAATTGAAGGACAGCAAAAATTAAAGAACGTTGACCATGCATAACAGTGTTAACAACAGGGAGCGACAGAAGTATACGGTTGCTAGAGGACATGGACAAGCTCCAGGACAGTCCATTGCGTGCGTGAGTTGAAGTCTGTCGTCGATGCCTTCGGCTTCTCTAAGAAGATCGGCGCTGATTTTTTTTCTGCTCGGGGGCTGACGCAGGTATGCCTGAGGCTTGTCTGCGATATACCTGGAGCTTGTCTGCGATACTACCTTAGACACAGTCTGCTTGCTATCGCAGGCATGTCTACGCCCTATGTGAACTAGGCTTTAGTGACGAAAATTAGTTGCTGTTCTCGGTGTCATTTTAAGAGTTTATAGAAACATACGTTCCTTTCTCTATAGTGTCACCACGAGGTGTGTTTTTGAAGATGATTTTAAATGTGCCATTTGTGAGCCTTGACGTTCTTACAAAAAGTTCAAATAAAAAAGGAATGAAAACCATAATAGTGTTAAAATATAATTTAAATAATTGTAATATACAGGGCAAATTCACTCAATACTAATTGGCGAAGAGCGAGGGCATTTTTCTTAACTCAGGGCAAAATTACCTCGCTGCGATTGGGCACTGGTTACCTAGCAACGCTTTGTGACACAGTTGTTTTTGCAAAGTGGCGTCCCGTTTTGCAACAGTCGATGAAAACACCATTCAAAATTTGCTTATATCCAGTGAAAATGAAAAATAGGGAAAAAGCACAAACTACTGGTTAAATGTTTTTTCAAAAGTGGGCAAACGCAAAGGAAGTCGAGCCCAAACTAAAAAAGTTAGAAAGTAAACGCTCTTGACAAAATATTGTCGAAATTTTTTGCTGATGGCGTTGCAATCAACTTTGCCCTTTTATATCATAAACATGTAATCACATGGGTTCCTCGTAAAACTTGGGATTAATTTCACTTGTATTTTCAATTTTTTTTCCAAAATGCCCTCTCCGAAGACGGAGGAAGAAAGAAAACACTCGCCAAATTTTAAGCCCAATTTACACGAGCAATTTTCCCTTGAGGAGTTTTACTGCTCGTGTAGATAATCAACAAGTTTTCCTTTACAATTTTCCATTGACAAGGTTTCCTTGTTCGTGTAGACGACGAGCAAGTTTTCCTTGACAAGATTTGGTTGTGTCCGCAGTGCCTTGCAGTCAGTGGAGTAATTTACGCGAATAATTTGACCCAGTCTTATGTCAAGATAAAATCAATAATTTCCTTGCTACATTTTCCTTGTTATCCGTCTACACAGCAAATTTCTGACTTGACAATATTTCCTTGTCAAGGAAAAGCTTAGTATGCCAGCTTTACCTTGACAAGGAAAAATTGTCCAGTATTCTCCATCTACACGAGCAATATTTTCCTGTTCGAGGCAAACTTGCCAAGGAAAAATGGCTCGTGTGAATGGGACTTTACTCCTCGCGATGTAATTAGGCAATGTTCACTTCCCACACTCGTGAGTACCAACGGTTGCTTAGGCAGCGACTAATTTAGATTAGAAGCCGAAAATATATTTATTTGGCCTGGATTGCGGCGAGAGAAATGACAGGATAGCCCAGATTGTAACCAGAATCTTAGAGGTTATTCAAGGTTGTCACAAGTTTTATTCACCTGTTTATCATCGGGAGGCTGGCGTCATCGTTAATTTATGTATTATTATCGTACGACTACACCCATTGCACAACCGGATATGATATTCAACACATCCCTGATTACAAAATCCACTGACCAGGAAATATCATAATACCGTAGTTTGAAATCCGCTTCACTGAATTGTCTGATAAGGCTGAGCGTCATCGCACAAAATGAAGCTGTCTTGTTTTCAGTTTTCGAACAAGCAAATTAAGAGCTATGGCAAGAAAGCCAAGACTCCCATGAAACAAAAGATTTCATACAGTGTGGGACATATTTTCAATGACCTCTGCTCGGCGGTTTGGTTCACGTATCTTCTCGTGTACTTCAACAAAGTGGTTGGTTTATCCACTAGCAATACTGGCGTCATCTTCTTGGTTGCGCAAGGTGCCGATGCACTGCTAACCCCGTTCATCGGGATGGGATGCGATCGCGTGATTTGCAAAGCCTTAGCCCCGTACGGCAAACGGAAGGTCTGGCATTTATTCGGCACGATCTTCGTTGCCATAACGTGGCCGTTTATTTTCAGCCCGTGTCTTCTGTGCAGTTCAGAGAGCCCGGAGTGGCACGCTTTGCTGTATTATGGCATGGTCGTGGTTGTGTTCCACGTGGGGTGGGCAAGTGTACAAATTGCCCACCTCTCGCTTATACCCGAAATTGTTAGCAGAGCGAGTGAAGTCGTAGAGTTCAACGCCATAAGGTGAGTGAATAACTATATACATATAAAGTCACGCAAACACGCTTTGTTTACATTTTCCCCCTAAAATAACTAAATTAAACTGAACGTTAAGAAAAAGGCGCTTTATGTACTTTTCTAGACTTTATTTGAACATTTTTTAGGTTTTCTGTACTTTAATGTTCCATCCCTTAACCTAGGTGTTCACTTCAGTTTTTGGCGCCAGCCGGCTTAACAAAAGTCAAAAAAACTCCATCGAGCCTGAGGAAGAAAATATTAATTTCAGTCTATTGTTGAAGAAGCAAAGCCGGCTTGTCTGTCCCCGACAAACCCGTTCCACTTCTTCATCGTCTGGATTCTTTTTTCTGATCGATCGTTTGTACGTGATAAAACTTCTGATACTTTATTTCAAAAATTTAAAGTTGAAAGTAAACTTTGACACGATTTTTTGTACTTGGCAGCGTTCTTGTTTGGTTGGCGAGTTTTGCAAATTATGCTCATATCAATGTTAAGCCGGAGGGGGATAGTGAGCTAGGGGGGGTGTCGGGCATATGTGCGGGATTTTGACAGCGTTAAACTGCCCATGGTAGGGATATTTAACCGTTTTAATAGATTTTTAACAACCTTTTACTGCGAATAAGTCACCTGTTTGATCGATAGCGTTTGCCCCGGATGAAGGAATTTGAACTGAAGTTCTTGTTCAAGTTTATAAGCTTCACCTAGTAAACAGTTTCATGTCCCATCAGTGTCATGTCAATATTTTCAAAATGGTGTTTTGTGGCCGACGCCAAGTCGTTCAGCAATGCTCCAGTGTTGGTCGACTCAACAATATCAATCATCACAAAACATCATTTTTGCAGGTAGTCTTTCATACGCCCTGGAAACGCCTTCAGTTCAAACAAAAGACTACCTGCCAAAAGGAAATTATCGCCAAGGTTGTTACCAGAACTCAAAAACCATTTAAGTGAAAATGTTATCAATTTACGCCACCTAAAAAAATTTTTTTATTGTATAATGCATATTATTAAATACCAAACACTGGATATTGAATTTCTGGTAATCTAATTGGCTCTACTCAAGTATCTTGTAGTTTTCCCAAATATGAAAACTGACAATTTTATAACAGAACATTTTCCTTCAAAATGGCCGAAAACTCGAGTCGGTAGAATACAAGGCTCGAGATATTTTTATCCAGTGTTTGGTATTCGATAAAGCAATTATCCTCGCACGGTTGTTGCTTATGACAGCCGATTTGGTGCTCAGCACCTTGTCCGCTATCTATAAGCTCTTATCCAACGCGCGTTTGTGGGATAATTGTTAGTTATCTGATTATGACGGATTTTTTCCGGCCAGTTGTGTGTTTACCGACGTTCATTTTTTCACATATCAACCCCTTGTACTGTACATATTCCAAATGAACTTTTGGTTGAATTGCTGAAGAGTTGTACTGTTTTAATCCTAGCTACACCACTGGCCGCAACCAACCATGATACAATGAGTAATCCTTTGTTAAGTTCAGTGAGGAAAAAAAATGAAAAATCAACAAATTTGAATCGCCAGTTTTAGTTTCTCCTTACTTGCGAACTGAGTTGTTGTTGTTACTGACAAACTCATAACCTTCAGAATTCTGTTTTAAACTTCTAGATATTGTTATATTCCCTACTAATTTGCTTTAAAGAGTTAGGTTCTTCAGTGAGCAAGTTAACTGAAAAGACAATTTTCATTTTTTCTTAACTACACAAACGCAATTTCAGTTGTAAAATGCTCAGTAAAATACTTAACAACACAAAAATAACTTCTGCTACAAACATTTTTAAATGGGTTAATTCTGCTTAAAAAGTTGCAAATATGGTTAAGATGACTTATTTACAATCTTGAGGACGATTGAAACCGAATACTAGACTGTTGTTTTAACTTAAAAGTAATGGACCAATGGTCCGCAGAATATTGTATCGCTAACTAACGTGATTTTGAGCTCAATTCTGGTTGTTTAAAGGGAATCTTTAATTAATCAAATTAAGTCACCTTTTATCAGTACCGACGGGTTTTGAACAGTAGCAGTCTTGTGTCGAACAAACGTAAAACTTTTCTTTTAAGCACAAAAGGCTAAAACATTCGCACAATACCAAATATAAAACCAACGCCCAAAATGGAGACTTTCTAAGAATAAGGAGGGAGAAAAGAGAAAGGCATCAGTGGAACAAAGCTGAAACTTATTCTTTCTTGTCTCTTTTTTAATCAATATCCAGAAACTTCTATTTTAATAGCAAATGGGGAAGAATATTACTTAACTGTGCAGTAACGTTTGGAACAGCGTTTCCCCACTTCTTGAAATATCAATTCGAAAAAAACCTACAAAGTCATTTGCTGTAATATAATCCGTGTAGTAAACAAAATTGCCTATAGAATAAATGATTGTTCCATTTTTGGCTTGGCAAACCCAAACAAGTTTGTTGTGATCTCCAAACGCACAAAATATCCGTCAGAATAAATTATTGTTTCATTTTTGGCTTGGCAAACCCAAACAAGCTTATTGTGATCTCCAAACGCGCAAACAAGATACTTCGACGAAACGAAAAACTTGTGGCTTTAAAATCCTCCCAAATTTAAGGACATTCATCCTGAGACCCCAAACTAGACGATCTTATGTAAAAAAAAAAGGAGTGAAATTACATCCATCTTCACAATCGAAATATATGTGCGGCAGTATAAACAAGACATTGCTGGTTCCTAATAAAATATTGATTTGCAATTCACAATTTAAGCGAGACAAACACACACCGACGCTGAATCATCTTTAATTTTTTATTAACAACTCAACACTTTTCAATATTCTGAACATATTTTCTATGGTTAAAAGTGTACATTCTTACTACGCAAGAGTTTCTTCCTCAAGTATCTGCTTCGTATAAGATTCCCGTACAGAAATACAGAAAACTTTCTTCTCGAGATCCAAGGCGAGTACTTGGAATAAACTAGTAAAAGATTTACTAAACTACAGGGAAAAAGGCTTTCAAAACAGAATTACATCAAGATGAAGACACAAATATATACGTACACGCTTTTTTTTATATAAAAACAACTTTATAAGAACAACGAGGCTCAGATTGTCAAAAATTTAAGAACAACTTAAGATCAAGCTGGGAAAAATGACTCTGCGAATCCATGATAAATCCGCAGGGATGAATTTATCAAAAATACACCCGCTAAGCAATTCGTTTCCCAATGCATGTATTGCAATACCTTAGGCTTAGTTTTTGTTCGATTTAAACCACATATAGAAATAAGAACAATTTAAGAATAATGTGAGGTTCAAATCTCCAAAATATTAAGAACAATGAGCCTCGACCAGATTTACTGGTTCTTAAAAAAACCGTGTATAACCCGGAAAAAGGCTTTCAAAACAGAATTACATACATCAAAATGAAGACGTGTATGCATTGACAGAATTAGACACGGCCAAAATCAACTGTCGACCTTCAGTTACATATTGATACACAGGACAATACCCAAACTACCTTTTCACCTTCTGCCATTAACTTATGTTAATTATTCGCTTCTCTATTTTATTTAGTTTTTCTTTTTTCTTCCATTAATCATCAATCCGGCTCGATTTGCCTTCCTACCACCGAGTTGATGAATCTTGACAAGCGCGGATTAAGGGGAGGGGGCGGAGGAGCCACGCCCCCCCCCCTTTTTTGTCATGAATTTTACAAAAGATTTATAAGTAAATCACTAAAAATATCTTCCAAGTGCTGTTTTCTAGCCCCTTCTTTCCAGAATTATGGTCCCTCCCTTTCTAACATTTCTGGGTCCGCCGCAGCTTGATGTATTTAAGTCAACTAAGTAAAAGGTACTGTTAGTGTGAATGTGGATCTTTGTTTACACTCTCCTTCATATTAATTTCTCCGTTCAAGGGAAAATTATAAACTTTCTCCTGATTGTGACAGGTCTGGATTGACGTTTGTGTGCGGCATCTACATCTATTGCGTGACATGGATTCTGCTTGGCCAAGCAAACGAGGAAAATGTGTCACACAAAATATGGAAAGAATTTACAGTAAGTTCTTCAGATACCGCGAGTATGGGGGTGACAAAACTGTTTCTTCTTATTATTTGTATTTTCATAAATAAATATATTGTTGTGAAATGTATTGGGACAAAACTGATGAAAGTGTCGTTATTGTTCTTTCAGTATTTGAGTTTCGTGGTGGTAGGGACTGGGTTTGTGTTCTCCCTTGTATTCCACTGGGGAACAGTTGAACCGCTGACCGGGCTACCGGAAGCCCGGGATCAAAGACGCCAGGGTAAGTTGTCTGACTGTCATTACGAAGCTTTAATACCATGGCAACAAATATCTTAAAGGTCTGTTCACACGAGGGATGCAAAACTGAGGTTCTCTGTCTGAGTTCTAACGGAAGTCTGTTACAAAATTTAGGTTGATCTGTCACCATAGGTCTAAAGATTGATAGTTAATAGTGCTGAAAACTGATCTAAGAGATTGATCAGGAGTTCTGTAGTGTATATCAGTTCACTGACACATTTGGGAGCAAGTCCATTCAGGACTTCATAGACCACTAAAAGTATCTTTAAAATAGTGCGATACAGCACGGGACGCCAGTGTAAATTTATAAGAACAAGCGCGATGTGATCATATTTCCTGGTATTTGTTGCAAGACGTGCCGCGGAGTTTTTATGACTTTGCCATTTTTAATTAAGGTACAAGGGAAAACCGTAAAACAGTGAGTTACAATTGTCACGTCTCGAGGATCGAGACGCGATCTTTCGTCAACCACGCATAACGTATAAACAGAAGCATATCTTGAAATTTTTGAAAGGAGGGCACCATTTAATTCTTGGCTCCTCAGGAAAAGGAGTATCCTCAGAAACCCAGGGCGTCGGGAGGTCGGATGAGGGAAGAGAAGAGCGGGAAACCGTTGAGGAAAAAGAAAGAGAGAAGGACAATTTGGATCATGAGAGCAGGAAATAACGTGGTTCACTAATAGCAATTGCAGATTTAAATACCTTAACCAAACCATCTGCTCTTTATTTACAGAAAATGAATCCAATTCAGAGACAGCTTTTGCTGAGACAAGCAGGTGTTTAGATCCAGACAAAGAGCTGACCATTGAAGTTATAGACGAAAACAAACAAGTGCGCTTATGTAAGACGTGGAAAGACTGGTTCAAAGATGTTCATTTCTATAAGGTAAACGCTGGCGAAAATTGTTATTTTTCTCCCTCTCTCATGTCTCTCTTTGACACTTGCATTGTAAAAGGTGGTGCAGGGAAACTTTTGTTACGTCCTAAAAATAAAGTTCAGGACCCAGTTGTTCGAAAGCGGGCTAGCACTAACCCAGAGTTAAAACCTTGACCCGCGATTGGGATTTCCTCTTTAAAGATTGATTTGGGCTGTCATTTCGGGTTTACGTAATTGGGTTTCCTTGGAGTGTTCTTCAATAATAGTTTGGAAAGGCCGGACGTGTTTCTCGATGGAAGAATTTTGAAATCAGTCACTAGCTAGTTTCGGACAAGATAAATCAGTCACTGACTACTTTCAGACAAGATAAATCACACATATCCACAAACAGGCCAATACAAACGCCATGGCTGCAACACCGCCCGTTGTTTGCCTATCCTAAATCTTGAAATCTGCGAAGTGACGAGTCCACACAGAAATCTTGGAGTGAATTAAAAAAACGTTCATGGACCATATATTATTTGCGAAAACCATACCTTTTTCCAGACTTCTCAAACAAAATTGATACCTTAACCAGATCACATTGGCCCTCTCTCCTCCGCAGAGGCTTCGCGAAGAGGGCGAACGGAAGGGACAAGCGCTCTCACATACCCGCATAGCTAATTGGGGAGGGTTCAAGTGCTGATGAATTGTTGTCTGACAGTCAAAACTGACAAAAGACGCGTTGTACTGAGACAAACTCACAAACTGAATTTCTTCCCGTGCTTGTGTTCCACAGATGGGCGTAGTCTACACGTGTACTCGTCTGGTTGTTAACCTATCCCAGTCGTACTTTGCCCTCTATCTCACTGAAACCCTGCACTTCGAGAAGGTAATACTTAAATGTGTCAATGTAGGTCTCGTTTACATTATACCGGTTAGCTTTCGCGCTGTAATAAACCAATAGCGGCTACGCCATTTTGTTAACTTCTGTAACACTTTCCTCGACACACACTTTGTGCCGAATCAAACGTGTCTAAACGCAACTCTTTCGAAAGTGATTCCTCGTTTGCATTATAACAACTATCTTTCGTGCCGTCATAAAAACCAAAGCGGATAGACACCGCGCACCCACAACCACGACCAAATCTTCAGAAATATTCTGACATCTTCGGAGACTCAATCGGATTCTCCACGAAGTTGACGATTTTGATGAGAATTGTTAAATCCGTTGTTAAATCCCAAAGAATTCAACTGACCCGCGAATGGTGGGTCACTGAGATCCGCATGTGAATACAGTACAGTTTCAAGTTGCCTTTGACTGACTGTTTTTCTGCCGACTACCTTTAAGGCCCTGAATAACTTGGCTCCAGATTATATCTGTGAGCTTATTAAAAGCCAATAGCTAGGACTGTTGTTTGACGCATTCAGGCTGCAGTGTGTTGGAAAAAAGAGTGAGAGTGTGTCTCCACTTGTGTGTGTGTGTGTGTGTGTGTGTGTGTGTGTGTGTGTGTGTGTGTCTGTGTACAATAAACGCTCTAATAAGCCCTCGGGGGGCTTATTGAATATCACGCCGTCCAGAGGGT
>JAOBYE010726621.1:0-10199 GCA_025403585.1 Parazoanthus swiftii | reverse complement strand
TCACAATTTTCCTATTAACTCAACCGTGTAAAACCATTGTATGTTTTTTCAAAAGATGGTAAATAAAGTGTATTATTTTTTTATTATGTAGTTATTGTCTTGCTGACGGTCTTACTGTCCTCTGTCAGTGCTAACATGAAATGAGTAAAATTATATACCTAGTCAGATAGTGCTGTAATATACAGTTACAAACTTTAGTTAATTAAAACTACATTTATTTAATATTTTTGTTTAATATACAGTACATGTATGTAAGAAACATGTCGCTGACTAATGTCTGTATAGTTTATTTAGTAATTTTGAGGTCTCAAACTTTTTGTGTGGACAGGATGGTTTTGTTGTGAAGACAACGCGAAAAAGTGATGGACTAAAAGCATTTGTCAACATATGTTACAACCAACACATTCAGAAGGCAACAGCTACAAACAGCGAAAGGGAGGAGAATGGGAAAAGGTATTATATAGTAACCAACACTTGTCCTATTCTTAGGGTGTAAACTTGTGTTCATATGTGTATGTAAGCTGGAAATATGTAAATTTCTTTTAATTACACCCTGGTTTCATTGTCATTTAGTTTCTGTTACAATAAAAGCCCTTAGGCTGTTGTTGTGCAAAGTAATAATTATTATTTTAATTATTCAACTTCTAAACTGTTTCATAAAAGTGTATTGCACCTTACTGTTCAACAGGCGAGTTGGACAACAGTGGCAAATACCTTACAGCCTCTCACATGCCAGAGATGACTTGGATAATGGTAAATAATGAGATTAAGTATAAATATCTTATATAAGTTTGACTTTGTTGTAGGATGTTGGCAAGTGACATAATTTGTTAATTTCTACTTGAACACTTTCCCTCTCATCAAGTTTATTGCCGGTATCTATTTTTGCTGCAAGCTAGCTGAAGGCTGGCAGCAAAATATTCCAGTAGGTGTTCATTTGGGCTGCCTGTGCATCATGCATTAAAAGCCAGGTTGGTATGAGGTTTTCTTTGACTGACCAGTGGATCAGGCGACTGGGGAACCGACTGAATGGAATGTACAATTGCCTTGTTTTCATGTCGAGCCATAAAGGGGGAGTTTCTGCAGCATTTTTTTGTACGATATTTCTAGTTAATACACATTGAGAGATATTCCCGGATCTTGAAAGGAAAAGTGTCACATTTTGTTGGTGGATTTTGTATCTCTTTGGACTGAAACAACAGCAAGAAGTCAGTTAGCTTTTGAACTTTGCTAAAATTTTAAGCAAATATTTTGGGTGGAATGACCTATTTCCATAATATACTGATGAAAACATCGTACTTGTTATTTTTGACCTTTATAGTTAATAGTTAATAACTGGCAGCATTTCCTTTAGCATTGCTAACAAGTTTCTAGTCTTAAACTAAGTTAGTTGGTTTTGAGAATATAAGGAAAATGATCATCCACTACAAGCTCTCTCTAATTTTTAATTGGAAATATATGAAGCTAAGTACTGAGAATTTAGCAGTTCATCATTTGACATTATTTTTGGTAGTGAAAGGGCTAATAAAGGAAAACTCAAATTTTTGCAGTTACAACCACATTGCTATATTATTAAAAATTTACACAACTTCAAAATTTATTATAGCTGGAAAGAAATGTGTTGTGTATGATGCAGTGTTCAACCCAGATACATACAAGAAAGGATTACAGGTTTGCCTATTTACGGTATTTACTGTTAGACATATCACATATGCTGTCCCACGCACAGGATTGGGGATTATTAGTTGGTACAAACTTAATTTACAAATGGGAAGCAAGCTAGACAGATTAAAATACAAATTACTTGGCCCACAAGCTAAATTAATCAAGGTTTGCTGGCTGCTTCTTCTTTTCAATCATGAGTTATGTTACATGGTGATGTTTTATTTTTGAAATGCTTTTCATTGTGTGACTGCTTCATGCGCTGTTTTGAAGCTTTAATGAATAAATAATAAGATAACTCTATTCCTTAAGAATGTGCACTTAAAACAATTCCCAATGCTTAAGTACAGGTTAAAAATATAGAAAAATAAACAAGTTGGATAAAATTTCAAGAATTTCAAAAAGAGACCCCTGTCAACTTGATAGGTGACAAAAGGAAATAATATTTAACACCCAATGGGAAGTCGGCAGTGCAGTAGTTGAGTGGTTAGCGTGCCTGACTCGTAACCTCAAGGTCGTGAGTTCAAGCCGCAGCCTGACCACTGTGTTGTGTCCTTGAGCAAGGCACTTTACTTGACTTGCTCCAGTCGACTAAGCTGTATAAATGAGTACCAGCTTCTGCTGGGGGCTAACCTGTGATGGATTAGTGTCCTGTCCAGGGGGAGTCACAGGCTCTCATAAGCTTAACCCTACAGAAACCGGAGATAAGCACTGGCCTTATGAGCCACTTGCCTCGGGAAAGGATTTTTTTAACCCAGTAGGCAACTGACTATTTGAACTGTTTTGCTCCATATAAAGTATTGGTTTATCATTCTAAACATCACACGCAGGTAGTTGGAAGGGTATTTTTTCATGTTTTCTACTAAATACATGTATACTTTTATACAGAGCCTTAATGTTTTCCATAGGTAAATAAATGTTCAATCAATAAAACACTTACATGTAGTAAACTCGACAAAACCTGTTTCTACAGGTAAATGATAACTTGAGGGTACATTTGAACAGACAATTGAACAAAAAGCTCTTAATAAAGTACTGGAACCTACTCTCTAGATCTGCAAGAACGAGAATTAAAGTATGCTGATCACCTTACTGTAGATTTTTATACACCATAAGAACATGAATTACAAATGGGGCCTAACTAGCAAATGTGCTAACTAACAATCTAACTAACTTGAAACGAGTTACCTAATGAGCATGGCCAATCAGGTAGATGTAATATACATTTTGTACTAACTGGTTTGAATATCGTATTCGTAGTTGCCGCTGACTACAATGACTCATTTACTCAGCGTTAGCCTCGACTTGGTGTTAAATTTTTATAAATACCAATGTAGTTACGAGCTATTTACAGCTCCGTGTATTGTTAGCGGCCAATCGTTCTCGCTGGTATTTATGCATACTCAACACCAAATCGAGGCTAACGCTGAGTAAACGAGTCTGCCGTCATTGTAATCAGCGGTAATTACGAATACGAAACTGGACTATTCATTTACTTGATAGGATCAACGTTTCAAGAAATTGCTTGTTGATACTGTGTTGGATGGCATTGAAAGACAGCACAAAGTAAAACTAGACAAGAAAAGTGAGTCTGTACATGTAATCACTATTGATGACATTTATAACACTCACAGAGTTCATAACCCTTGAAGATATATAAGCTCAGTTCTAGGGAGTCTTGGAGCATGTTCTCTATAAGAAGCCGGTTCCTGCTTTTTGAACCTGAAAACATGTATATGGAACACAACATAGGGGAGTCAGGATAGCAGAGTGGTTAGTGCTCGTGCCTCCCACTTCTGTGGACCTGGGATCGAACCATGGGCTTCACATGTGGGCTGAGATTTGTTGATCTCCTTCTAACTCCGAGGGTTTCCCTCCCCCCGCAAAATTGACTTTTACGCCAATATCTGTGCCGCCGAGCGATTAAACATAAGCCACCAGTTGGCTTGGGAGAATGGGCAACCACTCCCAGCGCAACGACGTTAAATAAAGTTTAGTTTTCTTTTTGTAGTCAACAGTCATATGAAGGCTATTGACACAAATGAATTCAATTCGCATGAAGTGGAGGCAAATTTTAGAATCCTTTAACGCACAGCACCCTAAAAGAACTGTGCACAGGTACATCCCAGTATGTGAAAGAATATAAAGCCATATTGCGAAAAGGGGAATTAAAGGAAGGCGACACGAGATACGGCAGAAAAGACACGTGAAGCAAGAAAAACATTTTGTTCTTTAGTCAATAAAAAGCTACAAAAAGACAAAGGATTAATGTTGAGCAAACATCGGAGGCCAAAAAAGATCGTAAATCGAGAGGTTTCTGGCCAAAACGAGAGGATTGGGATTTCTAAATTTACTTTTATTTTCTATAAAAAATGTAAACCATTTTACATGACTCGTATGTATAGAGTGCGAATTCAGGATTTCGGTCTGCCCCTCGGCATCTACCCTACAAAACAGCAGTACTGACAATTATTTACATATAAGGACCCGGTTTGTTTGAGATTTAGAGGCTGCTTTGTTTTCATTGCCTACAAATCCAACGTTTTGTCCTGTTTTTCATCTTTTTTAATCCCATAATTCTCACCCAGATGTATAACAAATTCTTACTATATATTGAACAATGTTTTTCTAAATTTTGTTGCACCTTTTTGTTCTATCATGCCAGACTTAAAGTTTCCCAAGTCCAAGTTTAAAGGAGTAAAACAAGCTACAGTTATTAGAACTGATTCAGCTAAAAAGGTGGGAATATCTAATATCATACTAGATATGTTAAATACAAGGTGAATTTCGCGTGCTGTGATTGGTCAATTTGAGATCCGTAAGTAGCCGTACGGACCTCTAGTTCTGGAGCGTCTGTCATTTACAGCCTCACTTGCTTCAAATTATCAGCAAACCCATATTATAATAATAAACATCTCATTAGCCTCGTTTGCTCGGTCCGCACGGCAAGTTATGGATCCTCGTATTTTCCTTCCTTGTTTTCATGGCCCAAGCGCTTCGCGCTTGGGCCATAAAAGGAAAGAAAAAACTCGGTCCATAACCTGCCGTACGGACCGAGCACTCGGCTAATAAGAGGTATAAATTATTGCCTTATTTTGGTACCGTGTAGCGTCCTAGCCAGATGTCATCACACCAGTCCATCAAAGTGATCTGTAACGTTGTGTTAGTTTTTTGTCTTTTGTGTCAGGTGAAAGTAACTTTATTATCTCAAGTTTTCAGTAGCAGGGCAAAGGTATAGTTTATTTGAAACGATTGCCCTCCCTTCCCAACTGTTCGATTAGACTACCGGTATTACAGTTTGTTGTTGGCCCGCATTGTATGCTGGGGGCCACAAGCTTAAGTGTGTGCGCTACCTGTTGGCTTGATTGTTTAGAGGAGTATAGTACAGTAACTGTACGTTAACTTCGTTGACTTCGTTTCAGGTTGAAAGTAGATCCCCTCCTGATCAAGATCTCGGACCCGGTATGAAATTTCCATACCCCTACAAAGACGCCCCTACCCCGGTGCATGAGCACAAAGAAAAGGGAAAAAAGCCTGAAGAATGCAGCGAAAAGAAGGACAAGAAAACAAATTCTAATGAGCCAGTGTATCGCATTGTTCATCGGGGACACATTGATTTTCAGAACTTTACTTGTGCAAGGTAGTTTTTTGTTTAGAAAATCGAGATTTGCACAAATCTAACTGAGCTAAACATTTTTTTTATTGATAGTTAAATGTTCAAAGTTAGAGAGAAAAGTTTCAATTGGTTTTTTTTCCGTTTATCCACATTTAGTTGAATTTGCTATGAAAACTACTCTTTTAAGTGATAACTTGTTCTTGGGTGTCGTTCGCGTAGATATTAAGGCTCAGTTAGATTGCCCAAGTCCATTTTTTGGTCACTTCAAAGGTATTGTGCTTACTGCATAGATGATAGTTATACATTAACACGGTGTTGAGAAGATATTAATTATTTTTTTAAATGGTAAATGTTGTTTTTAACACAAAATTGTCTTTTTTTATATAGCCAATAACCCAAGTTTTTCTGAAAAACTTGGACATTTTTGGAAAATCTAGTTTTTGAAAAATTCTTAGAAATTGTCTTCATAGTTTGGAGAATTTTTTTAAAAATTTCGGGAACTCTTTTGGCAGTCTTAGGAAGTATTGGGAAACCTTTAAAAATTTCTAAAAGGTTTTTAGAAAGCTTTTGAATTTTGACTATTTTTTTTAAAAAAAATTGTGACAAATTTTCGCGAAGTCCCGATGTATTTTCGAATAATTATAATGGGTTTTGCTAAGTTTGTTTTTCCAGTATTAAAATCTATTGTCTTCAGTCTACATAAAAATTACATGTACATATACATGATTGTATATATAATTCGGCGTTTCATTTTATGATAAGTGAAGTAGCACTTGCTATACAGCCTTATTATGTAATAAATAAATCAATATGCAATTAGTTACCTTTAGAACGCTGTGCAAGATTAAGCATAATTAACCCGGCTCATAACTGATTGAAGCAGAAATAAACACTTAATGCTAATATTAATAACAGATTGGAACTGATTGCAGGGATTCAAACTCAAATGTTACCCGACCTAAGGAGCTTGTTGTCTACATCGAACTTCCCCTAAAGGTGTGTTGCAGTGAAATTGAATCAACTCATAAACAATTAAATGCACCAGCAATCCATTTTTAAGAAGGGAAGGAGGTGGTATACATGTACGTTCCCTTTTAACGATGTGGTCTGGGGTTCTTGTATCCGGCGATGTCATACTATATGTAGAATGCGATTCCTTGCTTTCCGATATTCATAATACATTTTAAGTCGAGACATTTTTAAAATGTCTTGACTTACTGCGAGATGTGGATGTGTTTAGGTCATAGAAAAGTAATTGTGTGCACCAAAGCTGACTGCACTCTTTGAACATACCAGCGCTGAGGTTCTTGCTGACTTACAGGTCCCCTTATCAACAAAGTTTTTTTTGTCTGAATGGGTGGTGTAGATAGTAATCATTATTTTTGTTACACTGCAGCACTCGGCAGCAGGAGTGGAGCTTGATATCTTTGAGAAGCAACTACTACTGGATTGCAAGAACCCCTCCTATCATCTGGACATATCCTTTTGTTCTACGAGGGGATTTACTCTCGCAAATTGATTTCAAACTATTACAACTTTTTCTGCCAATATATATAATGCTAGAAGTCTTTAAAAAATTTATATTAGTCAAAATCGATGTTAGTTTTACCCATTTTCATGGCATACATGCTTATATAGCTACATAGGTCAAGGGATTTGTCTAAAAAGGAAAAATAATAATAAGCCATAAATAACCGACCAAGAGCTGTTGCTGTTGGGAAAAACTAGAAAGTAACTTAACTTTAGAATGATGCTAAGCTAGATATGTTTTCCGCTATTAATTTTATTAAGAGGACAGCAATTGTTGTTGAAGAACTTTTAGATACAGACTATTATTTTGAACTGACATGCTCATTACTCCCTTGTTAAGCGAAAGCTCTTACTAAACATCTCGGTGTAGTGTACTGATGTTAAGCTGAAGAGCATCATTTACCGTTGCTCACAGTTCACTTTGTGTTCGATGAAATTACTCCGTGTTATCATGGAGTAATTTCAATCTGGATTCGACGAAATTACTCCGTGTTATCATGGGGCTATCAGTAAGCATCTTATTTAAATGTTTTTATGTAACGGTTATTCATTCCGCTATAATAAGCAGCCTTCCTCTCTTCCTCCAAATAGCCGTAAATTAGATAAGTCCCTCCCCTCCCTGGGGGTTAATAGACCTTTTTGCATTTGCATTTCAAGTTTGCCGTTTTCGAATCGAAGGAGTCTGCAAAGAACGTTACACACAAACCAACCACGGATGACGTATTACTGTGAAGGATGCGTTGTGCATCAATCCTTAACTTTTCTCACATTAATCTTCCATATTCTATCGATGAAGAGAATGGCTCAGCCAAGTTTGATAAGAGCAAGAGACAGCTTGTTGTAACTCTCCCTGTGGTGGCAGCCCCGCCAGTCGTACCAAGCTCGGATCAGGTAAACTACGATCAGGTGGTCGAGCAATATGGCTTCTTTTGAAATTTACTTGTAAAACAACTTGTATGTTTAAGATCACTCGAATTCTTAGTTCATGCAATCGTGCTATGTTTACGGCTTCACGAAGTTATTTAAAAACTTTAATGTAACCTAAACGTATTCCTATCCCGGAATAGTCCCAAACGAACCCACAAGGTTCTTCGGCCCAAATTCCTTCTTTTTTCTTTGGTTACAAATGCACGACACTCTACTTGTTGCGTTTCCCGGGGGTGCTCCGATGCAAAAATAACAGAAAAGTGTAAAAGAAACCATCATTATCCTTCTGCCCACCCCTACCCCCCAAAATGCCACCATGATTTGAAGACTTATCTTCACATTTCTCATTGGAAGACTTTTAATGATGTAGAACTTGTTTCTGACTGTTATCTGATAAAAAGTGATGTTGGTAAAGATTTGCGTTCCTTTGTGTATTGGAATTGAGATTTTCGGGAACGGACGTTTGGGTTACTTTTGGAAGTACATGGCTTCATTCAACATTTACAGTTCCTATTGTTTGGGACAGAACTGCGCTTCCCATTTTCAACCGAGCCATCGAACGCAAATTCACAACCACGTCATGCCAAGCTCATTGACCAGTTAAAATGCAACTCTTCTGGAAACCGTTCCATTTGACAATAACCTTGCCTTTTCAGTGAATGCTTGACAGATATTGGGAATAGTCTCACCGAGGCAAGTTGGTTGATATCATAAATGCCAGTTTTCTGCAGAAATTATGATGATCGTGTAACTAATAACTTCTTTACATGCAAGTTTGAAGGAAGATGCAGATGTTTCAAGAAAACTGAACATTTTTAGGTAAAATAGAAAGGAAAAAATCTCATTCTACTGCTTTGTGAAAGTAGCGACTGTAATAGATTGTTGTTGCTTGCAGGACGACGAAATTGCTGTACAGAATCCAGAAAGCACAGAAACACAAACTAATTCAGAAGAAATTACCAATCTTCAGAACAGTACTGGCGATGCCAGCATCTCCCCTCAGTGTGAGTCATCTGAAAACAGTACAAACGACCAAATTGTCAATGATGGTGTTACCTCAAGTATTAACGAGCCTGTCACAACTTGTGCAGCTTCCGATAGTGATACAACTGGCGCTGCCTCTTTAGAATCTATAACAGACAAGAGTGGTCCCCGTGAGGATGTTGTGGAGCACAGGAGAGAAGATGATGTTGAGTTTGATAGTACTCCTGATCAGCTAGCCATGGAACAGGCGGATGTTGAGGGCAATAATAGAAGAGAAGAGGATGCAGAGTTTGATGACATGCCAAAGTTAATACCTATGGAAGAGACGACTGTAGAGGACGGCTCGCCTCCTGTAGTGCTGAGTGATGTAGAGGACGTACAGTTTGACTTGCCATCCTCGTTAAAAGGTATGTAGAACGTACTGCACCTGGCAACTTTTCGCGCACTTTTTGTATGTCGCGAACGTGCGTCTATAATTCGTAGACGCACGCCCGTGCGTTTATTAAATTGCAGCACACGAGAGTAAACAAAAAAGTGCTTTGGAAAAACTAAGGCTTTGAAAAGGATTAATTGAAGGATTAATTGAAGGCAAGGAACAAGAAATGAAAGGAGAACTACCGAATTTCAGTTTAGATATGGATTTCCTTTTTGAAAACAATCCGGTCGGTGAACATCGGTTTGTAATCCTGAGTGACACGGTAATGGAAGAAATATTGCAAAACCGAAACACCAAAAAAAGCAAAAAGACCATTAAGTGGCAATGTTTCAAAAGAAAAGGTCCATACTTAAGCTGTGCGTTATCGGGTTATGAAGGCACTTGGGAAGGTGGGAGAGCACTCGAAAAGCTAGAGAAGCATTCGGCTTCGCCTTGTGCCGCTCAAACGCTTCTCCCGTGCTCTCCCAACTTCCCGCGTGCAACCATAACTCGATAGACGCACGCTAAGCATCATGGACCATTTCTTAAGTGCATTATACACTGTCCCCTCCCCTGCCCTTAATGGTGAACAAGGTACAGCCTGTAATATCTTGCGTGAATGACATGTACGAATCCAGTCTGGTTTAAGATGGTTTATTGAAACTGTTTATTGAAACTCAGATAAACTTGGTGTTTGAACTTACAGGCCTATTGCTGTTTGAAGTTCTTGCTAAAAGTGCTTCTTGTGTAATAAATATGGTCGTGAGTCTCAGCAACTCCAGAAGTTGTGATAAACCGAGTTAAGTTCAAGATTGCTCAGATCTGTGAAATCCACCAGACCTTGCATAGTTTTGTTCCTCGTAATCTTGAATCTTAACAGATTAAAAAGATAGCAAATTTGTCAAGTATATTGTAACTCCGAATAAACAATGCTTTGTTCACCTCATGTGTGAATGAGCGTGCAGTCACCATCACGTCGGGAAATACTTGTTAACTAGTCACCACCACTTCGGGGAATAAATGTTAACTAGTCACCACCACTTCGGGCAATAAATGTTAACTAGT
>JAOBYE010726599.1:0-10200 GCA_025403585.1 Parazoanthus swiftii | reverse complement strand
TATTATTATTATTATTATTATTATTGTTGTTATTATTATTATTATTATTATTATTATTATTATTATTATTATTATTAGCAAATGCTTTCACCTCCCCTCCTCCCCTTTAATCAACAGAATTCAGTTCATCGAGTTTTGGTCGGATGGTCGGATGTTTTCAAAATGTTATTTTATTTTGTTTCTTTTTATACAACTGCACAAAAACTCATAAGGTCAATGCTCTTGAAAGTACAAAAAACAGTCTGAAGTATACATTCAAATATCTGTGAACAATATGAGCCAGAGAACAATAACAAGATGAGATGCACAAAAGTTTCAGGCAAACCAGAACTTTGTTGCTTTATTAGTTACAGATACATGAGTCAGAAACAAAAATCTCATATCAATTATTGAAGTCCACCTAACACATGGAACTGTATAATCTTTGACTTTGTAGTCAAAAACATCAAAACACCAATTAAAATGGTATGATGCCAGGTAAACACAGATGGAGGGGTAGCCTGCATAACTCGGCCATTATACATATTCGCTGCCATATCAGGCTGCTCTGATAGAGTCTGGGTCTCCTGTGGAGATATCTACCTCACTGATATCCACCCCACTTCCAATCATTCGACAATGGCATTTATTTCTTGTGATGCCAGTTTTGTATAGCAGTCCAGGAATTCCTACTTTTAGCATTCTATATTTCTTGAAACCCGTCTTTCTGACAACCCATTTTATTTCCAATCCAATAATCGCATATCTTAAAATGCAAGAGTCAACATAAACCCCACTTGTTTTAAAAATCAAAATAAGTTATTGAACTGAATATAAGAATATTAACTAAGTTGTAACCCTGATGCTTTATTGGCCTGTTAATAGCAGGGCATATTTTTCTTGACTGAAATAAGGTATCAGTTTCTGCAGTTTGGTATGAAATTAGTCAAAGCAAATTCATTTTTCGGGTCTGAAATAGGATCAGGTTTGAGGGCTTGAGCGACACACTTCGCCCAAAATATAGATGGGTTATAACCTCCTGATAGGGGTTCCTCTTCCGAGTGCAACATCCCCAATGAATATGTTGATAGTTATGGAAGAACTGTTTGTTTAAAACTGGTATCTTATTAGAATCTTGATTCTTTATTCATTTTCTCAAGATTTTTTAATTTTTCTTTTGCATAAAACACATTATGCTTCATAGTGGATAATGATTATTTACAACAAATATAATAATTGGCAAAACTGGTTAAAGTCACAAAATGCATGACACAAACTGCATGACATTGTATTGCAATATGAAACAAAAAATACCCCATCTGATCTGGAGCACATTTACAGAGTGTAACTACAATTCACCCGATTGGCCACTGTTATCTGTCTATCATTGGAATTTATTTTTTGTTTGTTTAAGACTATTCAGTATATATTTGAAGTCCTTAGGGACGAAATGACTGTTATGATAATTGAACAATTTAGGATGCCGTTAGTCGGCTGAACCTTCCGTTTGGGAAGAAAGTAAATTTTTCAGTTCTTCTACTTGGGAAGCAAGTCCACTTGGGACAGCCGGATTCGTTTTTCAGTTCTTGGCAGCCAGAAACTATCGTACACGTCGTCACGTTATCAATAAAGAGCTGGAAGAACAGAACCAACACAGAGCGAGTTTTTTTTTCAATGCTTTAGAGCACTTTTTTTTAACAGAATAGCAGTAGAAAAATTATTTTTAAAAAAATCTGTACAACAAATTATGGGTCAAGTTTTCCAGGCCGATTCTCCAGATGGGTGTTACCTCCAACATGTCCCCGGGTGGGCCATTGGGGAGGGGGGGGAACTATTTATGTTGACTCTTGCATAATCTCCACTTTAGCGTTTCAAGAAACTGAAAAATCCCATTTGCCTTCAAGCTTCATAATGGCGCATGAAAGAGTCTCGGATTAGAAACAAAATGGCAGTTGTTTAGCACTAAATTAAAAGGGACAAGACAACGATTAACCGGCGTACGGTTTTTTCAGCGAATTAGTAGAAAGATGTAACAGTGTGCCACGAACAGGACACCGAGAAAATTTCACTTACCTTTTCTGGCCAAGAATAGTAATATCAAGGGAGAAAACTAGACGTTTTACAGCGCCGTTCTGAAACGTCGTGAAAGCGGAAATTAGGTGCTTTCCTCCTCTTCCTCGCCCCAGTACCTACGCGACCTTATGTGCCCATTTGGAGGGGAAACTGGAAATGGGCTTCTACGTTGCAAACGGGACCTGACGGGTTTTCAGTTTTTGAACTTCTGATCGATACTATATAAAATGTTTGGATTTTGGAAAGTTTTTCATAAAAATGGTCTAGATCTTACATGTTTTAGAGAATAAATGTGTAAATTCAAGATCAAAATCATTAACAGGTAATGAATTTCAGAGGACGAAACAAGGTTAGGATATGAATGTATTGGCGGAGTCCCCCTAACCAAACTTTAATAGGTTTGGCACCTCCCACATCACTTATGCTAGATTTCTCCCGTTCCAGTTCAATCAGGGACTAAAAAAATGATTATCTCAAAAACCTGCCGCCTTGTTTTTCTTGGCTGCGGGTAGGCCTAACCACAAGATGCTAAAAGTTTTGCAAAGATGCTAGAAAAATTCCAAAAATATTGCCGAAAAATGAATGGGGTTACAAGAACGTAATGTCAATTAAGACTAAACGGACTTACGAGAGTTCTAGATAATTTTAAATATTTAATACGATTTTTCTATAAAATAGACAGTTGAGTTCCCTCGTAAGCTAAAAGCATGATGAAGCGTGCTTCTTTCGGAATAACCGCGAGCATTGCGAGAAATTCCTGGGTACGAGGCAGAGTGGGGACTTGAATCGAGCGACACTTTGAAAAATATGGGAACTGACTCGACTTGAAAGTGAAGCGTGCCACCTTCTTCGTGTGAATTAAGGGAAATCCAAAACCAAAAATATATGGAAAAGAAGTAAAATCACTTTTAAATACAATTTTTTTAAGCTAGAAGTTCGACAGAGATAGGTAAAAATAAAATGTTAGCTCAAGAGTTTGTTGTGGTCTTAGCGCGACTGCTCGCTTGTCTGTTTAAGTCATCCAATCGCAAGCGGTAAAACGAGTTTCAGTCAATTTCCGTCACACGTTGGTCTTTTTTTACAACGTGTGACAGTTTCCATTGTACATGGCATATATTTTGATTTCGAAATGCATTTACTACGCGAAGCGTGGGGAGAGGCAGTGAAGGCGGATATTTGTTTCGGTTTTGTCACGCAGAGGTACGGTGAGTAGCTATTTTGTCAAAGTTCACTCCACACGAACTTACAAACTAACTGCTGTCCAAAACAAGACAAAGAAATTTGATCAGGCGGTCAGCGAAATTTGTACTATCTCTAGTTCTATGAAGGGTAAAATTGAAAAAATTAAGATAAGGATTCGAGCTTTTCAGCGTTCAAAATTAATGGTCGCCATTAATGTGAAAACTGCTCGCCTTTCACTCCATATAAAAATACAGGAACGAAAGTGTAAATTGCGCAACAACGACAACAACTTTATTTGTACCCTCCAAAGATTTATACGGAGCAAAAATAGTGATAGTGAAATTAGTATACTTAAAGGGCACTGGCCCCCAGGAATAACTCAGTAAGAGCTAAACGAGCCAGGGTGCCAGGCAAACTTAACTATTACAATGTTATAGCGAAGTGGTACAAACAATATAGAAAAGAAACTAAGTTCGAGATATAATCACTTACAGCACACGCATAAAATAATACAGAAAGCAACCCAAAACAAAGGACTTGAATGTTCATCAAATTGAGAAAACGTTATTAAGCGCATTGCCTTTTTCTGTAGAATAAAAATTGGCATAAGGGTTGTTAGGTAAGTATTACCACATGCAATTATTCCGTAGGTTAGAAAAGGATGGATGAGGGCATAGTAAATTTGGATAAGGATATTTTTGTTTACACAATAACGAATCGCACTTAAAGCACAACCAGCTGCAGCACGATTTCTTGAAATAGCTCTTTCAAACTTGAAAAGCGATTTTATTTACAGACCTGCCAAGTTTTGACAATGAAAATGCGTGAACTTTTCCACTTGGCTGTAACACCCCCACTCCATTTTCTAACTGAAATAAATTGTCTTCGATCTTCAAGATTTTGAATTGGAAGTAAGTTATGTTTTGTATTATCGAACGGGAAGCGAGTTATTTCTGTTCCCTCAGTCAATGTACGCGAAAATTCTTCTTTTGAAGGAAAATACTAACCAAAAAGTCAGTAATGGAGGATCATGAGGCAAAATTTTGGATGAATGCGGGAACTGAGAAAACTGGAAACCTTTTTGAGTGCATGCCATATTATGTAGCCGATTCGAACCATTAACTAGCGTTATACATTGACTTTAGTAGCTATTCTCAGTGCTCTACAACTCCAGATCCAGGCCCCGAAAGTCGTTGAAAAATTCCACGTACACATCTTCTTACTCTGGAGTTCCGGTATCTGTTATGTTGCTCAAGAAGATCACCTGATGTTTTCCCTTTCTTGTTTGTAATAGTAGCATCTCCTCCATGCTCAGTCAAGAATGTTACAAATTCTTGCCCTCTCGGTCTACCAGCGGCCATATGCAGCACTGTGTTACCTTGCTTGTCAACAGCATTCACGTCTGCACCTCTTTCAATTAACACCTGCCAAAATATTGGGGGGTAATAGCCTCGAACGGCTACGTGCAATGGTGTACAACCGACATTATCCATAGCATTGACAAGTGCTCCCTTCTGCAGAAGCATTTCCGCCTTCTCGCATTGTAATGTTTCAGCAGTAAGATGTAAAGGAGTCTTGCCTCGTGCGTTGCGACAATCAACCTCGGTAGATCTTTGATCAAGCAAAAATTCAACGATCAGAGTACTATAACCAAAGCGTTGCGCGGCAACGTGTAACACAGTGTTACCCTTCTTGTCAGCTATCGTGGCATCAGCACCATTTTCTACCAAAAATTTAAATGTTGACACATTGCTTGTAAGATGCAAAGGTGTCTCCCCTTTGTTGTTAGTGGCATTAATTGCAAATCCAAACTCTGACAACAGTTGGACCAGTGACGCATTACCATAAACAGCAGCGGAATGCAATGCAGTCCAACCTTTCTTGTTAACTGCATTTACAATACTGTCTTTGCTGTCCATGCCATCAACAACATCTGCGGCGTGTTTCAGCAATGCTTCGGTTATTCTTTGACAAGAATCAATCTCTCCTAATTTTACAGCTTTATGGAAAGCATTGTTACCTTCACGGTCAACAGCCTTTGCGTTGCTTCCGTGATCTACAAGGAACTGGACACAATCGACATTGCCCCATTCACATGCTAGGTGGAGGGCCGTTCGTTTTCGCCAATCGACTGCTTTTACCAATTTCGCATCCTTAAGTAAAAGAATGTGTAATGTTTCTGGCATTCCCGACTTTGCAGCGAGTTGGAAAGGCGTTTCGCCACGGCAATTCACCACGTGGATCTTTGCTCCATTCTCTATCAGAAGTCTGGCTGTTTCAGGGTCGCCTTCTACGGCACTGTGCAGTGGTGTGGAATAGTATAAACGTCCTCTTCTCGTCTTCACACCAAATCCAACGTCAAGTAAAATTCTTGCTATCTCAGGACCAAAATATTTAGAATAGTGCAAGGCTAAATCACTTGCAATCTTCTTTTTTCCACACTGTCTCAGTTTCTGAGCGAAGTATAATGCTACCTCAGGAGTACGGTTCCTGCCAGTAACTGCGTAAACTAATGGAGTCCATCCACGGGAATCTTTGCCACTTACATCAGCACCACGCTCTATTAGTACATCGGCCAGTTTGGTGTTGCCAATGTAAGCAGCATGGTGAAGGGGTGTTTCCTCATTTTCATCCAATGACATCACATCAAGACCACGATCAAGTAAAAACTCAGCTTCTTCTTTACTGTTGACAAAGTGAAGGAGAGTTCGACCCTCGTCATCACGGGCTTTAGGATCAAGTCCTCTGTTGACCAATTTCTTCAGCAACACAAGATTCCCTCCCTTGACAGCAAGGAAAAGAACTGGTTGGTCGGAGTACTGCCCTCCTTTCTGTTCTAGAAGTTCAAATGTTTCTAAATGGCCCTGTCTGGCAGCAAGAAGAATGGGGGTTACGTTCCCCTCACACTTCGTGTAAATGCGATTGTGACCTCTAACACCGCCACTGAAGTCGTCATACCGTTTAAAATAGCAATGGATTCCTTCGTAAGTTACGTCTCTTTCTCCTGCATGAATATCAGCTCCACGTGCAATCAGGGCTGCTGCTGTTTCTATTGGATCAAAGAGATGGTCACTAATTAATCCAATGAACACAACGATATAAATACCACTGAACCGGTCATTCAAAGAGATTGTCCGTTACTGTGGGAAAAATGTCTTCAAAGAAAGTGTTCTTGGTATCTATATATAAAAGCTTCAATTTCAAAATTTTAAAAAACCCGATAAGCTTTAAAAGCCAAAGAAGCAGTTCCAAGACTGACGAACCGCATTCCTTTATTTTGTTTTTCACTGAGGGATTCGTTGACATTGAACACACGCATCCGAGTTAAAACCTTAAGGCCAGTTCACACTAGCAACTTTTGGCGGAACTTTCGTCGCGATTCCCATTACAATATATCTTGCACTCGCGCTGTTACTTCTAAAAGTATGAGTAAAGTACCTGCAGTTCCCATGAATTTGAGTGTCAGGAAACTTGCAATGTTTTGAACGATCGCAAAACTTGATATATACAACGTGGCGGCGAGAAAAATTGCAGTGGAAATTGCAATAAATGTTGCACCAAAAGTTGCTAGTGCAAACGGGCTTTTACGAAGAACCTAGCAGTTAGACGGACTCCTACCTGTGTGGCCTTCCCAAGCTGCCAGGTGTAATGGGGTAAAATAACTGTGTCCAGCATCATCCGTCAGACCTATGTCCTCGTCCAATAAGTATTGTACAGTCACTGTACGACCAGCTTTTGCTGCATAGTGAACTGCACTGAATCTTCTGTCATCTTTGGAATGAAGAGATGCCCCGAGATGCAACAATTCCTTCACAACTTCAACTGAATTGTGTTCTGCAGCAAGATGAAGAATCATCGGAAGCTCTTTGCTCTCTTCCACAGGAATATTGAAACCTTGTGCAATTAGCTTATTGATATGTTGAACGTTGCCTTGTCGAGCTGCAACGTGCATCAGAGGCCATTTCTCCAAACCTTTGCAGTGACGTGTCAGCAACTCCTGAATGGACCTGTGTGATGGGGTGTCAAACAGGTTCAAGATGTCTTTCAGTTTCTTCCCTTTGTACGGTGAAGATGAACAGCTCAACACAGGCACAGCCAGGACCATTATCGTGTCGACAACATTGGGACTGAGTTCTACAATAAACTTTGCTGTTTCTGTGTCACCTTGGATACAAGTGGCATGTAGAACGCTCAAACCACTTACTGGGTCAGGCAAGCCCACAGCATGGAAGGCCAGTGAATGTAGAGATTCCATTGATCTAGATAAAAAAATCAAAACTCTTCAACTGTCAAGGTTTTTCACGGAGCAAAGTCATAAATAAAATAATACAACTACGAGACCCATTTGCAAGTAAATGATTGTAAATGATTTTTTCGCGACCCATCAAAATCTGGATGTTAAGTTATGTTTTGTGGCATTGCTTCTAAAATGTCCAGTTTGGCTGCACTGCTATTCCATTCTCTTCATATTGGCCGAAACAGAAAACTGCACTGCGACTTGACGAGGCAAATATTATTACACGCTTTATGGCATCTTGGTTAAAAACTGGCCTTATCGAGATCCCCAATTCTCAAGGAAGGAGCTTATTCCGTTGTTTTTACCTCCCATGATTCTAAAATACAGATCAAGATTAGCCATTTTGCATGCAAGCAACTTAAACTTTGCTTATTACTTTCCATGACAAGAATCAATTTGGACTTAAAAAGATGATGCTGTGTCAGCAAACACTGCACAACATGTCCGCAGTCTTGGATTTTTCAAAAGTTTACTTTTAGCAAATTGCACCAAATTTTCTTGAATTAAAGAGAAAACTTACATTTATTAGCTCAATTAAGAAACTGAAAAGAAGTAGAATGACGTTTTTAAAAAAAATTCCTGTTTTAGTTTAAATATTCTTTTTATATAAGTTTAAGCAATGAAACCATCAAATTCACAACTCATTCAAGAAGTCTCCCTAATTGGACAAAAAGAGGTACTGCAAGTTTCATTTTTATTTCTGCAAAGATTTATATTATTCAAAAGATGGAAAATCTTTGATGTGAGCCCCAATCCCCTATAAAACAATTTAAATTTAAGGGACTTTTTTTAACTTTTATTTTTGGTGGCCTGAATTTGCGAAAGGCTCATTCATGTCACTCTAGAAGGTGTGGTAGCTGGTGATACAGCGTTCAGCTCTTCAATGTTATCAACCCTAATGTAATTAAACTGCAAGTTTTAACTGTGTAGCAACTCTACCAGACATCAAATACATCATATCTTTAAAACTGCATTTGAATTTCACAAAAAAATTGGTTTGGTGAACCCCATTTTTAATACTGAATATTTGAGTATGGCTGTGGGGTTAATAATCTTGATTGACTAATTTAATTTTCAATTACTTATCTGCCCCATATCTCCCATTAAATATTTTGAACTACTCCAAACTTTTTATACTGTGAAAATCAAAGAAAATCATTTGAAAAATTCTGTTTCTTTGCAAATTATTGGTGGCTTTTAGAGAATCCACTTTAATATTGCTTCTATCTGCTCAATACTTCAATTCAAACATTTCAAACTACATGTACTCCCAGCTTTTTGGACTAAAAACAAAGAAAAACATTAAGAAACTTAATATTTTCTTGTTCCAAATGCAAAATTTTGCTGGCTTATATGTTGCTGATTTTGCATGAGATTTGGATTTGCATTATTTTGTGTCCATTTGCTTCTTGCTAGGATATTAGCTCCTTTATGAGAGCATGATTATTTCTGCAAAATATGCCACAAATGCAAATGTTTTACATTGCTCTGATAGAATAGCAATCAAACAGAATTACTCATAGCTTCACGACTATATCCTTGTCATGTCCTTCCAAATATCATCAGTGCTTGACACATGTAAATTTTCATTAATTTAGCAACTTTGAACAACATTTTTTAGATTATAAAAAATAGACTGACATTTTTATGTACTAGATAGCCTTTTATAACAGCTATACCTGTAGATATAAATATATAGATGCAGAATGAATGGAAGGGTGGGTAGATAGATATACAGAATGGAAAACTTTATTTTATGGAATTTAATCAAGTTTATATAAAAAATAAAACATTATATAATTTCATTTAAAATTGTGAGCCTTTACTTGACTAGATAGATAGATAGATACAGTAGACAGATAGGTAGATAGACAGACCGATAGACAGACAGATGGACAGACAGACAAATGCAGGAGTTTACTCCCTATAGTTGGATATTGGGGGAGCTTGATGTATTTTTTAGGGACTGAAGTTGGCAGTTCACATGTAGTAATTTTTAGGGGCTTTCTCAGTCAAAACCAGGGCCTCGAGAAAATCTGGCATTTCTGAAGGGTAATCCAGGTTTTAATAATGATGATACGCTTGCAAACTGTTACAAGAACAGTGTATTTGATGCATTACGGCTAGTAACAATAAATGGCATTTGACTTTTATATTACTGAAACACTGCATTTTAATCACAATATTTAAGTCAAAGACTGAGGTGTATTTCTGGGAAGCAAAATCTGAGGACCAGGAATTTTTTAGGATATTTACTTAGGTTTCTGACAAGATACCTAAATAGTTTGATAGCTATTTTTTAATCAATCTAATACTACTATAATTGTAAATTGTATGTTACTAATGGTAACCCTTAATTTTTTAATTTCTTTTTTTCATATTTGTTATGCAGAGACAAAACTTAAATAAAGTTAAATGCTACAAATGACTTCTGAAAATGGTCAGGCCTGGGGATAGGAATTTGATCACCAAACTATAAAGCTTGATGAAGGCCTGAAAAGGGGGTACTCCCATATATATTTTAGCTATAAGGGGGCATTGCCACTATTCAGGGTAATGATATGCTTTTACAACCTTCTGAAATTGCGACAACTTTACCCATAAATAGGTCAGATAGCACTAAGTCTTTATCTTTATTCTATTGTGTTTTCCATTTACGGTTTCTTCTT
>JAOBYE010726588.1:0-10201 GCA_025403585.1 Parazoanthus swiftii | reverse complement strand
AAAAAATCGCTCTAAAAGTAAAACACCTCCAATCGCGCCCAAACAAACACAAGGTGAACTCAAGGTAGGTGAACTTTAATTCCAGTATTTTCGTTTTTGAAATTTTGACTGAATTTATAAGACTTTGTATGGGATTACTTTTATAATAGACTTTGTATGGGAATATTTTAAATAATAGACTAACCACCAGCTTGGGCTGCCTGTGGTCAGTCTACAAGCTTTATCACTCCACTGAAACTGCTCTCGTTAGAGTACAGAATGACATTCTACGCGCTATCGATAGTAAGCAATCTGTGATTCTACTACTCTTGGACCTATCTGCTGCTTTCGACACAGTTGATTATTCCATTCTCCTATCTAGATTATCCCACCGCTTGGGTGTCAAAGGTACTGCACTTGCTTGGTTTGAATCCTACTTGAAATCTTGCAAATACTATGCTTCACGTTGAGGGTAGCAAGTCATCGTGGCGAACAATGACATGTGGTGTACCACAGGGGTCAGTGTTAGGCCCGTTACTCTACTTATTTCATACTGCACCTGTTGCTGACATTATCAAGGTTCATAATCTAAAATATCACTTTTATGCTGATGATACTCGGATGTATGTCACCTTTGAGACTGATTCTCAAGAGGATGCTAGCTTAGTCATGACAAGAGCTGAATGCTGTGTTCAGGAAATTATCAGATGGATGATTACTAATAAGTTAAAGCTAAATCAGGGCAAAACTGAACTAGCAGTCATAAGTCCGAAATCCAAGCACGCCCCAGTGTCACCTCTACACAAGTGGGAGAAGAGACAATTCATCATCAGTCTACTGTGTAAAATATAGGAGTCTTATTTGACCAGACTGTGTCCTTTAGTGATCAAATAACCGTAAAATATGCAAGTCATCTCAGTACCACTTACAACTAGTACTTAATACCGCAGCTCATGTTGTTAGATCAGGCCCGTAGGCAGGATTTTTGTTGGGAGGGGGTGCAAATTTCGTAAACTTAGACTCTTCAAAGTAAAATTTATGGGGCAAACAAACTTATGGCACCAACTGTTACGATAAACCTATTCTGGCTTCTTGGTCATCTAATTAAACCTCCAAATGCGGACCTTTTTGGGTCCGTGGGGAGGGGGGGGTGCGTACGCACCCTGCGCACACCCCCCTGTCTACGGGCCTGGACATATTCACATAAATATGAACATCTAACTCCTGTTTTAAGTGGGTTGCACTGTATCTTACCGTATTACTTTTAAGATTTAACTGTTAACTTATAAAGCACTCAACAGTTTAGCTCCTAGCTACCTATCTGATCTTCTTCTCAGGTCACTTCGATCTTGCTCACAAGAACTTCTTAGTATTCCCAGATCTAGAACAGTAACATATGGGGACAGGGCATTTTCAATCGCTGGCCCCAAGCTCTGGAATGAGCTACCTCTTACAATACGCAAAGCACACAATATAAATGATTTTAAAACTCAAATTAAGACACATCTATTTAAAAACATAATTTAGTAATAAATCAGTCAATTTAGTGGTCCACTTGTAATCCTAATTTAATAGCATTTTATATATAAATGTATATTTTGTATAATTAATATTGTAAAACTAGTGTTTCATTATAATTGTAAATACGAATGGTGTTTTTACCTTCAAAAGAATAGTATTGTAAAGCGCTATGAAAAATTAGTTTAATAGCGCTATATAAATCAGTTTATCAGTTTTATTATTGTTATAATGTGGTTGGTGATGCCAATTAGAACTTTGTCAAGCCGGCCAGCTTTCTGATCTCTTCGTATGTGAGCCAAAAGGTGAGTAACCAGGGAGCCTGGGGAGAGAGGATAAAAACAAGAACGAGGTATAGAAAAGCAATGTAAAACTGGATTATACTCGACAACAAATTTAAAAAACATTAGCAATTATAGTGCAATATCACGCAGAACTATATACCTTTTAGCTTGACTGACTATGAAAATTTGATTCGACAGTTTAATAATAATAGGAATAGAATAGAATAGAATAGAACAGAATAGAATAGAACAGAACAGAACGAAATGGAACGGAACGGAACGGAACAGAACAGAACAGAACAGAACAGAAATGGACATGATCATGATGGAACACAATATTAGGTTGACAATAAAAAAAGAACCTAACAGATTTATGCAATTCTAAAAGGTTGAAGTTTCATTGTTGAAAATGAATTAAGGAAGGAAAGAACTTAATGATTTTAAAACAATATATCTAAATTACCAGTCGAGTCCAGGTGGGCAAGAATCCTTTGTAAAGTGACATGAAGCCTTCGTCTTTGATCTAGAAAAGCAAAAATAAAAAGAGTCTAAACACGTCACGTCAAGCGCCCAGGCCCTTAAAAAATTATATAGATTTGGTGTACGCTGAGTGGAACTCCTCTTGTAGAAAAAACCGCCTCGTGCAATAACTGAATATAGTTTTACACGCCTAGATATAATTTACTTATAATTTGTGAATTAGTAACTTGATAATTTTATAGACTTTAATAGACATTAACCAATCGTGTAACAGCTAGCTTTGTTTATACTTAGCACATAAAACTCTTAACCTATAAAAGAAGTTTTCAAAAAAAGTACCAGAAAAAAGAAAAAGTTTCAAGATTATCGAATCAAATGCTTTGTTGACGGTTACTTACAGCTCTCATGAGGCAGTCAATTGACCCTTTGTAGGCCGAAGGGTTGTTCATGATTCGAGTTTTCACCACGTCAGCCGGAGTACTGACAACTGAAGCAACAAATCCTGAACACACACTGCAAAGACAAAGTACGTCCTGGTCAATCATACGTACACTGGTTCACATAAGATTCGTTACACTGAGAAATATTCGGACAGTAAAGCTAATACTCTCAGCCTGAGGTATTTTTTTAAACATGGTCATAAATTTTGCGCTTTTGAGCCCTGTCGTTCTAACAAAGAAGAATAATAGGGTCGTTCATACGAGAGAAAATAAACCGCGGCTTACATAGTCTGCGGCTTACATAAGAAACAAACTGACCCATTTATACGACTACGGCTTACATAAGATACGAACTGCTCGTACATAAATGGTTCATGTCTTATTTCGCGTCCAAATATTGATAACTCCATACAGATTGTGAGAAATGTTTTGTCTTAAGTTAAAGTCCACGTATTTTTCTTCTTTGTAGTACTCTGAGGCTTTCTTTTGACTCATTCGAGCTGGGCTGAGACTCGGAGGGCTGGTTTCGGCACAGCTGCAATTTTTGAAATACGTCCAAGGGAAAAGCAGCCTGCATCAGGAGACTGGAAAACAAAAAAAAAGAAACTTGCACATGCGTATTCGATGTTCTCGTCTTATATAAGACGCAAACAACATTTTTAGTCTTTTTATACGACTGAGCAGTTTCACGTCCAAGGTAAGACGCGGCTTAGATAAGAACAGCTCGAAACAGCCGCGGTTTACACAAGATGCGGCTTATACTGGACGAGAACCTGACTTTTGTGCCATTTATACGAGCAGTTTGTGTCTGACTCCATTTATACGAGCAGTTTCTCTCGTATAAGCGGCCCTAATATTAGAAAAGGAAAATCTGTAACCAATAGTGTATAGCAAACCAAAGAACCGATGCAGACACAAGTTGTGCGTGATAGATATATACCGCTGACCTTGCCATCGTGTGCACGACCCAGTTGTCGTCCAGCTTGGAGTGACGCAGGATAAACTGCTTTGACGTATCATACGTCGTCATGTCTGTGGAGGAACAAAGAGGCCAATAAGCAACCAGGAGGCATGAATGTGTAAGAACGTGCTAAGGGCAAACATCAGGCAGAAACCACGACGAGCTGTGGGACAATTGTGGTTTGTAGCCAGCGAAAAATGTTATTAACTAAAAATAAAATGTCTTAAACCTCTGCTGTTTCTTGTTCTTTCTGTTTATTCCTTCTTTTTCAAGAGTGTTCGCTACAAACGAACTCTCCCGCGGCCACCCAATAGTTGAACTGATCAACTGGACTAGTGCTCAGTTGACTGGTAATGACGAAACTTTACGTATAAGTAGCTTAGTTAAAAAGCTTTTCTCATTTGTTGCTTTCATAAGCTCCCCCCTTAGGGTTGAACCTTCTACCCTTTCGGACATTTCTGGCTTAGTTCCCTTTTCCCGTTTTGGCAAAAAATGCCGTTTGCTCAGTGTACCTCGCTAAACTCTCACTGTGCATGAAGAAGGGGTGGCAACAAAAATTTGTCTGATTTTCTTATTTCATGCTTTTGTCACAATATTACCTATGTTCCAAAATACTTCAGATGTAGAGTGATCAGTTGTTCTATTTCAAAGCTTAAGTCAACCTATTTCCTTCGCAATGAAAGGTTTTCCATACAAAACCTCTCTTAATCCGCGATAGCCTTTGAAAATCGATATTCACAACATTTTCAAATTGAGATCCCAACACAATTACTTCCGTTTTTGTTTTTATACTTTTCATGAAAACAGCTGTTTTTCCTTATAGCTAGGGAGCATTTTTAAAAAGGGGGATCCCTCTGACAGGTCATACAAAACTCAAGAACCCCCCTCTCGAGTATGGTATCAAATTCGCAACTCACCCTTAGACTGTTGTTCAATATCTTGCCCCCCTTTTATAATGGTGCGAAAATTCCAATGACCACCCCTTTTGGCAGTGTAACTATAGTCACGTGTAACCCTCGACAAATAAAGTCGTTATCCAATCTTATTTTATCTTACCTAACTAAAGGACTTTCAAGGAAGTTTACGGCAAATGCCATTTACGTTGTCGGCTTTAATACTTTAAAAGCAACAAAAATACAATCCGGCAGACTCTCTAGTGTTACTTTCATGGACTCTCAGAGACCAGAGCCTAAACTTACGCATTTTTAAGTCCTTAAAAAAGTAAAATTTCTTTTAAGGACCTCTAAGGAACGTCCGAACCAGAGCTGTGATAACAAACAGTTTTGCAGCTAATTAAATAGCTAGAAATTCAATAATCACTGAGGTTTTATTTTTTATATCACGATAGTCGGCAATATATGGCTATTTGGGAGAGTTAAAACTGAACACCCCTATGGAAGAAAAGACAAAAGTCGAAAAACTAAGAACGTTTTTAAATCATACCGAAGGAAAACGAGAGTGAGTGAGGTTGGATCATACTAGCTAAGCTAAATCCTTTCCCGAGCCAAGTGGCTCATAAGGCCGGCGCTTATCTCCGGTTTCAGTAGTGTTAAGCGGATGAGAGTCTGTGACTCCCCCTGGACAGGACACTAATCAATCGCAGGTTAGCCCCCAGCAGAAGCTGGTACTCATTTACACAATTGAGTCGACTGGAGCAAGTCGAGTAAAGTGCCTTGCTCAAGGACACAATACAATGGTCAGGCCGGGGTTCGCACTCACGACCTTTAGGTTACGAGTCAGACACGCTAACCACTCGACCACTTCGCCGCTGACTGGATCATACTAAGAATGTCAATTATTAATGGTGTTGAGCGAGGAAGCTGCATGTAACATACCTCCCACATTGACTAGTGCCGCTCTCTGAACATTTGGAACCCAGCCCCTCCACAAGCCCCCTACACCACTTGTCCTTACAATGGTGTTAAACGCATGGAATGTCCCCTGTATCCTTTGAAAACAACGAAGTTTAAATAAACGTCTAACACGGATATCACAGGAAAGGGGGAGGGTTGGGGGTACTTCAGGGTTTCCTGGATACGTGCTGAGCACTGGCGTCTTTGAACCACAGCCCTGTTAGAATCAGTTTTTGTACCCAACTGTGATAATAGAGCTGGTTGGCAAAGGAGTGTTGGGGACTGTAATGTGCCACCTGGCATGAAGCAGATAGGTGAAAGTCTATCCAGTAGCACAGTGTACATCCCCATTAGTCAGTCACTAGGAACAGTTCTCCCCTTACTGCCTCCAAAGACACATGCAGTCAGAAAGGTACTCTTGTGATAACTGCACATGCTTACCCTGTATGTTTCTGCAGGGGTTACAGTTATTTCAAAAAACTCTACACGCGTCCATCCCCACATTTAATCTTATAATTATTGGTCTTATAGATCTCTCCACAAAAAATATATTTATTTTCTTGTTCCCTCCCCCTCATATTAAAGATATGTCCTCAAAAAGAGTGATTGTCCCTTCAACAGTCTGCATTTTGCACTTTGACCTGGTGGGTGGGGCAGACAGTCAGTTGACCAGTAGCTTCTCCCTTGCCTCACCCCCTCATAAACATCTCTGCTCCCCTCCCCTTAGATGTCATCCATCAAACAGCATTCTTCTCTCTTCAGTCTGCATCTATTTCTAGACCAGGTTATTGATCATTACAGGTGTATGTCCTCCCTTCCCCCACTCCCTCAGTCACATCTCTTCTCCCTCCCCCTCACCTTGGAGGTCTGCCCTCAACCAAAACTCTCCGCCCTTCAACCTGCAATTGAACTTTGACAAGGTCTGTGGGGCTGGCAATTAGTTGACCAACAGCTCCTGATGTTACACTTGCTACTGCAGATTTCCTGTCGAAAAATATATGCATACAGGTGAATGCATTCACTGATTATAGCAATAATTAAATTTTTGCCACTACACAGTAAAATCAATGTCAAGCACAAGTCTTCTAGCTGTCTCAATCAAATTATCACCAGGTTGTGGTGGGTCATCATGTTTTTACACTGCCAAAAAGGGGGGTCATTGTAATTTTCACACCATTAATAAAGGAGGGCAAGATATTAAACAACAGCCTAGGGGTGGGTTGCGAATTTGATACCATACTTGAAAGGGGGGTTCTTAAGTTTTGTACGACCTGTTAGAGGGATTCCCCTGCTCCATCCCCACCCCCCTTTTAAAAAATGAATGCTCCCTAAATATTGACAATCTTTTCAGCCCCTCAAAACTCCTTACTTACCAAACTGGAAAAGTGCCATCTACATTGTGGACAAAAGCATTTCCTCTGAGAAACTCATACACTGCAATCCGTGAGCCACTATAAACTGTACATTGATATAAGAACACAATATTGATCAACAAGCTTATAAAATTCTATTGTTTATAAGATTTTTTAACACATGAAAACACTGTAGAAATTTACTAGCTACATTAAATTGTGTATCATTGTAGAATATTGGATGTCATGACGATGCAGCCCAAATTGTAAATGTACATGGTATTCTGACCATTAAATTTGATTTGGCAATACGCCAGCACGGACAGTGTTTTAACTTACCTACATGCCTCAGAAGGGCAGGTGTGAGTCCTTTCCATAGATTCTTTAAACCTTCTTCCTTTACTTCAAAGCAAGAAAAACAGGTGAGTGCTCAGTGACATAATATCACTATGTGAGTGACAGCGATAAAGGAAACAGCAAAATTCAGTTTGACCATATTGTTTTCAAAAATTAGGAGTTTTTGATGGGTTGAGATTTCTATTTATTAGTGACTTTTTGTCCATCGTCTTTTGGTTGGCGGTTAAGGTTATAACTTATGCAAATGTATGCATAGAAACAGATTGCTTGTGTTCAGTAGGATTTTGACTGGCGAAAGTTTGGGGTGGGCGCTTGCTCGAGCATTGGCGTTTACACGAAAAGTTTCCAAAGGTAATTTGCATAATAATTGCTCTTTTCAAACGTGGACAAACACACGATTTGACCTTCAACAGGGGATTTTCGCAGTTGCTGTTTCATTCTCTCACGTGCTTTCTGCAGACACCGTTTTCAACACGTTTTTTTCTTTATCCCGCTGCTATTTTTCATGCAAAGGAGTATTGTTTCGTAGTTATACGATCAAACACTGAATGCTAGGCAAATGTTTTGCGCAATAGGTAACAGATTATCGTGATAAATTAGCGATCGAGAAAATTTTAAACTTGCACTAGCAAGTTGGAATTTTCGATCTTTTGTTTACCACAAATTGACAACACGGATTGTCTTTTTACGGTCTATTGACGACCGCATTATAATACAAAGCTTTGTTTATTTTATATCGCGGACCCGTGTATTACCAGTAATCAGTATATCTTTGTTAAAAAAAAATCAATAGCTTCAGTTTTGCTGTGATTTTGAAAGATCGAAATAAATTACATCTCTTTGTCACGTCCTTTGTCGTTGTCGATTTCAGTCGCGTCGTCTGGGCGCCAAGCGAATGCAAATTTTACCCACGATTTAGCAAGCTACATTTTTGTTTTCGTATGCAGTTTATTTTCAGTGTTTTAAAATTGATAAAGAATGAAAGGTGCAAGGTTTTTTTAGCGGAAATCAGCAATAACAACTGCGGTCACAAATAACCAAGCGCAACTAACTCGTTCATAAACGGATACTTAATTTCAAGCCACGCTTGAATGCCTTTCATTGCAAATGCACTTTAATGTTGTCAGATATTGATAAAACAACCTTTTCGAAGCTTCTGAAGCGGCATTGAACATAAATTTTTTGTAGATTTTCTGTAAAAATTTTATTATTACTACAATTTTATTATTACTGCAGCAGTCCTTAGAAAAGAATTTTACCACAATGTTTCTTCAAAAAACACCCCGTGCAAGAACTTTCGTCTGAAAAGCGGGGTGGGCGCTTACTCGGGCATGGGCGCTTACATGGTCAACTACGGGTACCTGAAGTATATAACAAACGCATGACTTAAATTACCAATTCCTAGGGCTGTTCTGGTCATTCCTCTGTATGGTGCAGGTTCCTTGGAACTGTTAATCATGGATGCTCTTTCACCTTGGATTTGGAGCCGTGTTTTAGTGATGTCCAGTGGAAATGTTACTGGAAATTAACATATCAACAAAGGGAATTTAGTTACTAAATAACTCAGTAGTTAAATGCCAGCATGTGCATGTTATAAGTACTCATTTACTTAAGATTTAAAAATATATCAAGTACATACATGCATACTGAGTCAAAACTTTTATTATTAAGGGGTTAACTGTCATAAAAAGAAACTTGAAAACAATCACTGATTGATTAATTTTACTTCCTCCTTTGTTTCCTGGCCAATTAGAATGCAACTACTAGAAGTGGAAACATCCCAGCATTTTTAAATGGTCAGGTGCAAATAGTAATTAAATAACTCTAAAGATTTGGCAGTATAAAATGCACAAGGTTTTATTACTTTTCTCCATCATTTTATTAAGCTCTATATAATTTAATCAGATACCTACTTTGAATGCAATTTTCAGATAAATCTCACTCATAAATTAAACAGTTGGTTTACTCATTCATTTTTTAATAGCCAAGGGAAATCTTACTAACTAAAAGGGATTTATAACAAATAGCACTCAAAGGTACCTGACTACCACTGCAAAGCAATTGGAGTAGTGGTACCAGCATGTGCACTCTAGCAGTACAGCTCTTTACCATGCATCATAAATTGCACTGTACATTACCTGATTCTGCCACAACCGCAGCCACAGATGAGAGTAGGCAGTTGTAGAGAAACCCATGACTGCTTCCCGAGTTAGCCATGTTGGTTTTATAACCACCAACAAATCTCTTCACGGCCTCACATCTTGTTTTTTTCTCAATACTTTTCTAAAACCATAGCAGTGTGCTTTAATTAATTAAAGAATTATATTTATTTATAAAAATCAAACTTAAATCTTAGGGTTAAAGAACAGGTCTATCCCCTCATATAAAGCAGTCATGTATTATTTATTACTACTAAATTTATATTATTTAAATAGATTACCTTTATTATATAATTATATCTATATATATATATTTAAAAAAGGAACCCTGATGATGACTGTTAGTCGAAAACGTTCGGGTTTATTTGTACACACTTTAGCCTTTTAACTTTTTTAATTATTTATAATTATTACCATACACAATCAAGTTATTGTTGTAGCTATTATTTTAAGTATTATTATGATTATTATTACTGATTTAGAAATAGAAAAGAAGCTTGTAAGGATTAGCAGTTAATTATACATTTGTTTTCATTTTTTGAAAGATAGTTAGCTTTGATTGAAATGTTTCCTTTTAGTTTGTTAGGAAATAAATTTTTGCTAGGACCCTTTTGAAAAAGTTTTCCATTTTTTTAACCCAATGGTGTTTATATCTTCAAAAATAATCACAAACAATTATCAGTGGGTTTTGATGATTGATCTCTTAGGGGGCGTCCACAAATCGATGTGGCACCACTTAAAGTCCATTGGACGTTAAGAGGGGGGGAGGGGGTTCAGAGGGTTGCCAGTGGACGTTAAGGAAAAAACGCTTAAAATGG
>JAOBYE010726577.1:0-10203 GCA_025403585.1 Parazoanthus swiftii | reverse complement strand
GCATTGCTCCACTCTTAACGCAATATTTCCAAAAAACATTTTTATCACGACCTAATCGATGCCGTCATTAAAAGATTGCATGGTTATATGAATATCACTGCTGTTTTTTCTTACATCCTTTCCGTTTTGGTATTTACTTCATTCAACCCGTGCTGCAGGCGACTTAGAACAACACATTGAGACACATTTACTACGCACCAAATTAGTTTAGTTTCACATTTATTTTTTTAAAAAACATATCCCCAAAATACATCTTAGTAACACGTAACTCACACAAATTATTTTGGACCAGCAAAACTGCCATCTTGATACTTGCATTCTGTGTGATTGATATAAACCTTTATCAAAGATGACCATCGACATGATGCTTTCACGATTAGTAATTGGTCCGTTCATCATTAATCATATAACCCAATATATCAACTATGTTATACAAAAATAAAATCTAACGCATTTGTGAAAACAAATGACGTTTTTAGAAGATTTATTTTCGAACCGGAAAAAATGAGATCAAAGTGCTCATTGTCCAAATATCGCAACTTTTTCTCACTTTTCAGATGCAGAACACTCTTCTGCAGCAGAGAACTGTTTTTATAAGAACATTAAGTCTTAAAAAGCTCAAAACTTAAGAACAAGTCTCTGTCGGGTTGAGGTTCAGTTTTTGTATATTATAGAAATGGAAAAGGACAATTGCTATACGTTAAAAAGAGTGAGGGTAAGGAAAATACATTTTTCGTGTTAAGATTGGAATGTTGGTTTTTGCAATTTGTTTTCGCGCAGTCGATGGCTGCAAATTTGTAAACCTGTTGGTGCTTTGAAGTTTGCTTCGGGCTGCCGTCAGTCAAATCTTACTTCAAACACGTGCACATGCGCAGATTTGTGATTCGTGATTACTTCCCTTGTCTTCAGATACGCATGCGTGGACGGTATGTTGTATTTGATTCACGGAAGCCCCAAACTAATGTGTCAGTCAAATCCAAGGGGGCCCCACCCTCCCTCCCTACCGTTCAGCAGATCCCCGGGCATTTGAACCTTTTTATTTATCCTCTTCCCCCCAGAAAAATTCCCGCTCGAAAGCCCTTTTTTGGTCACATGCCCCGCTCTCAAGGGATTCCGTAGGGGTCAAATGCTAGACCCACTGAAGTGAGCCGAACAGGTTTCTGGAATTTTGTCCAAACCGGCTTTAACATTGAAAGTTTTGCTGTTTCTTATAGTAGAATTATATTTTAATTAAATACTTCATGGCGTCCAGTACCTTTAATATTTTATAATAGTTTAGTTCCGGTGTTAAATGCCCCGAGAGTCGCGACCTAAACAAGTTTAAATTCCCGGCTATCTGGGATTTAACTCGTGTCAAATCCCCAGGGATCGCCCGGGGGATGGGCACTCTTGGACTTGACCCGTACATAAAACCCAGTACTCCAGAACTGACTTGGAACTGGGAGGTCGCTTAAAAAGAGATAAAAATTCAACAATATCTAAGGGTTTACACCATTTTTCAAGCCATACTTCTTCCTCAACTCCTCCGTTTTGCTTGGCGCCGAGTCGTGTTGCAGTTTAATAGCCTTCTTCTTCTTCTCAACATCCTTGGGCTTCTCGTCCTCCGGCTGAAGCGGATCATACCCCGCCTGTTTCATGCAGCAAAGCACAAGCCATATGATGATGTAGATGATGACAGGAATGAAAATGATGCACAGGATTGGAAGTAACACGACCATCAGATGGCCGTAACTCCTGCAGTGGTCGACCAACACGTCGTCCTTTGGGCAGTCCGGGGGCATGTAGTCCTTGTGTGGATAGTATGCACACTGTTTGGTTGACTTGCACCAGTAGCACAGGCCATCCGACAGACAGTCGCTACAGGTGCCATTCCTCAGTGGACACGGCTTAGTGTAAACTGTTGACAATAATCAGTATAAAGTAAGAAAAGTTTTCTTGAGCGATGATAGGAAAATAGCAGGGAGTTAATTAAAGCCTGGTTCACATTTGTATTAAGATACGCAAAATAAATAAATAGTTTTATCAATGAAAAAAGCGTCATTGGAAAATGGAACCAGATTTTTATAAAATTTGCAAATGTCTGTCATTTAAAGTTGGCCTTGAGAAACTCATGCTGTTTTCACACTACTCGCTGAACAGGTTTCAACCAATCATAATTGAAAAACGATGTGACAGTTTAAAAACGCAGTATCTCTTAAATGGCCAACATGAAACCGAGATTTGAGAAGATTAAACACATGCAGAAACTAGTTCAGAATTCAAGAGAAGACTGAGAACATTTAAGAACACTTTTAAAAATACTGAAATCCTGAGAAACAATATAAAATGCTCCTAAAAGAATTAACGGTTAGCCTCAGTACCAAAATAGAACTCTTATGAAAAGATCTTGAGTATACAATAAGGAAGAAACACGTCACAAAATGTCATGGTTCGGAGATCCCATCATTTTTGAACAAAGCTTTTTGCCTATTGTTTCTAAATAAAGAATTTTAAAACCATTATACATTTCGCTGCGCTAGCTGTTATGAGAATTAATTCTCTATTCTTTCGTGAAAGATTATTATAGAAAAAACAATAGCGAAACTTCTCTCTGTGTTCTTAATTTTTAATTGCGTTGCTAACATGCCAGCGCCACTGCCCGTGGAATACGCCAAAAATAAGAACACGGCTGATCAAAACACACATAGTTATCTTCCTAAAGTTTGCAGAAAGACGTACAATTTTAGAAGGTTCAAACTTTTCACATGTTGATTTAATAAGTTAACTGATTGTTAAAAAACTCAGCCAAATCTGATTTAGTCTGGAGAAACAAGTCTTTTGTCCAGATTTGATCTTCTCTGTCGTTGTCTAGATCTAATCTATCTAATTGTCCCAATTCTCTAATAATGGATTGGTCGTACGACGTGTGTTCGTAGCTTTACATATATAACTTCATTTACAAACAAAGATCTCAAAATTTGGTTTTGATTTGGTTTAGTTTGTATCTTTAGACTTGGAAATTTATCACGATTCTGTAGTGCATCGCGTGTATTGATCTTTTTTCGGCTCAATGAGCTTGGTGCTTCCACGCTTGACTATCTTAAAACAATTAAGGCGGCACGCCTGATCCCGAACCGGCTTGTCTCTCCCCAAACATGTTTGCCCTTTCCGGTTAAATTGCCTCGAAATCTTGTAGTTATCTTTTTAATTTTCATTCTGTGTTGTAAAAGAATGAATTTGGCTATCAGTTAAGAAGTGACATTTATGAACAGTTAAAAAACACGGCATGTTTTTCTCGTTGTCACTGCAACAATACCTTCCAAACTGAATATGTGCTTGGCAACCCTTTGTATTCAATGGTTGTTTTTATAACTTTGCTGTTTCTCCCAACGTTATAGGTAGCGGACTTAAGCTTTCGATATAACACTTAGTCTCAAAGAGAATAAACCGAAATTCATGTTTGCTTTATGACTTGGGGTAGTTATCGGTGTTCCAGTAAACTCACTTATGATAATATCGGAGTAGAATGTTTTTGATGGAAGTACCCATTGAAGCATACAGAATATCGATGAATAATTGCAGTCTGACCACGTCCTTTAGTTTGCTAAGCTAGCTTCTTTAAGTCAGTGTATCGCCCATGCCATGCCATTGTATATAGAGTTTCAAAGCAACTTCAAATCAAACTAAGAATAAGACAGCGGTATTTGAAGCAGTAAAAGCAGAATTAACTAGTTTGAAAACTTGTTCGAGTACAATGCGCATGTCATTACCCCACCCATTGAAATTCAGCCAGGTTATTCAGGCAAAATTACTCGGCACAAGAATATCTCCCTAGATCTCCCTAGCTAAACAACGACACAATAAGTACTTTAACAATCTTTACCATACATACTGCAAAATCGAAGGACTTTAAGGAAACTTTGGCTTCACGACTTTTCAAAACTTTGCAGTAAAACGATTTGGTTTAAGAACTGAGCGAGGAACTCCACAACAATGAGAGTTTTTCCCTGGGGCAATTAAAACTTTGTTATCCATCAAGCCCAAGAATAAATATTTCACTCACTTACCTTTGTACCTACACTGATTTCTGTACCACCGACCCTGATTATCTGGACAAACGTGACTCATCAAGGTGTCATTGAAGTAAGAGTAACAGCGCTGCTTGGACTGACACCAGAAACAAACTTGTTGACCAACGCACGATGAACAGTTAGCACTCACGGCACAGAACAAACTCGCATTTTCTGTTTTCACGGGGGCCGCATCTTCTTCAACCGCCAGCAAAGATTCTAGCTCTTTTTCAATCGGATCGTTAGAAGCTTTTTCTGATTCGTAATGGTATAAATGTTCTCGAAGTTGATTTTCGTAAGTTTCTCGAGGTTGATTTTCGTAGTTATACTGTTGACGTTGAGTATCGTAGTCATATTTCTGAGGTTGGTTTCTGCACGATCGACTCCGTGAGTCGGGGTTTGGGCAGCCATCTGCCAGCTTACACTCGCCTTCATTAACACCATTATAGCACCAGTAACAGTCCTGAGACTTCTCTAAACACGCTGCACAGTCTCCTTCCTGCTGGGTACAAAGGCTTTGCCCGTCATCTTGGAAATACATCTTGGTCTTGTAGTAGTGTGTCCGAAAATTTCGCGCGTTAATCACACCACAGCACACAAATATTACCAGTACAGTTTCGGTCACCCACATCTTTCACCGTCTTTGGAGGTTGGCGGGAGAGAGCTCCTTGTCCCTTGTGCTTTTTGTCTGTTGGTCTTTTTCTGACAGCTGCGGTAAAAATGGAAGAGTTTTGTTAAAACATCCTTGAGTACGGTACCTAACATCCACAATACGACAAGGTCTTATTTTTTATAAAAGGCGCAAAACTATTCGGTTGAGTGACGATTCATTATCACAAAGTTTTATGCACGTTAAAATATGCATGTGGCGCAAATATTATCATTCATTTAAATGAGTGCCCTTTGTGTTGGATCTCTCGCGATTGGTGTATTGGTTTACTGCTTGGATGATTGTCAAGAGCTATTATATTAAGGAAGGCTTGTGTCCTAATAATTTAACCTCTGTGTGACAAACAATAAGGTTTGGATCGAGCGCCGTTTGCTTTAAAATACTGTCACATGACAGAGTTCTCCCAAAGGGCCGGCGACCGGCGATTTTTGCCGTATGGTTGACTCGAACACGCCGGCTACAAGATTCGTAGATTGTAGAATTCAACATTTTCCGTAGAGCGTGCTTGCCTCCAGACCCCTTGGAAAACTCACGCCTTCGGTGCTTTTTCTCCCCCTACTTTACCTTTGTGTCCCCTTACTATGTCTCGTTCGGGAAAACCCTGCATGAACTGTACTAGTCCCAAAGTCAGCGCTCTCATTTTTCGTGACCCTATTTGTTAATTTAAAAGTGTTTTTAAAACATGGTACCTAAATTTCAGTAAGTTTCTCATTGCGAATAGGTAATTTTTTATCTGTCCCCAGTTGGAAGAATTATATCGTTCACTTAACACTTGCTCATCCGTCAATTTCCTGTTACAGAACCTTCGGTCCTGCATTTTGCAATATAAGATACACATGCATTTGGAAGCGGTTGTGGGTAATGCAAAAAAAATGTCGGCAGACAAATGGAACACGCTTTTGCCTCCCTTTCAGTTCCACATTCTTGTTACAAGTATCTCCTTCTCTTCACTGCTACAGACCTGTGCATGCAGATTTCAAAAAGTAAGCTCCAGTATAACGAAGATCTATGATCAATTGAAAACGTTGCTGCAAATGCTTTTGTGACCATGATCAAATGGATGGTGACATTTTTCGCAATGATTTTTGCTTTAGCAACTCTTGACTTGTCTAAGTCCTTCTATAAAGAATAAACAGCATTCAATTTTAGCTAATTAATCCCTGGTAAAATTTTGAAAACATTGCCCGATCGAAGAACGTGACAAGCCCCGCAAGGAGCCAATTAAAAAACACATAAATATACAAAAGGAAAATAATAAAGTGTTAAACACACAAACAAGTGACTGTTATGTATATTCATTTTTTGTACAAGAAAGTTAATTTTCTTGGGCTGGGATGAACATTCTTATTTTTTTTAGAATCTCAGCCGAAAATGCCATTAAAAGTGCTTTTTCATTACTTGAAGAAGACGAGGCACAGCTCTTGTGTTCGTTCTAGGGTTTATCTAGCCGGGGTTAGTTAGGGCAATCAAGGGACCGAATCAAATTCCCTTTACCTCCGACACGCTTTAAATAATGTTCCGCGCAAGATGTAGGCACGTAATGCAAAAACACTTTCTCTTTTGTAAAAGTTGGCGCACTTTGTAAGAGCTCTGAAGAACAAGTTAGTATCAGAACATTTTCAGGCTAAATCCACAAAATCTCAAGTCTTCAACTAGAAGTTTTTTTTATCAAATAATAGCAATTTAGAAAATCAGCATAAATTATCCGGTCCTTAAAAATGTACTAAAAAGTGTGTATTCATTTTGTTTGTAAATGCGAGCTTATTCTTATTTTTTTTTTCGATTTTCCGTGACCGAGCGCGTGCGAACCGAGACAAAAACTTGTTCCAATTGCAATTGCGCGGATTGGTATAACAAGATATAATATTATTTGATATCATTTATTCAATACATAACAAGCTGAAGAAGGCGTTTGGCCCCGAAAGCTTTTCTAAGTTAAACCTGCCAAACCTAGCTTAAAACAAACAATTTTGCGCGCGCGCGAATCAACGCGGATTGACAAAGGTTCCAATTGCAACTGCGCGGATTGGTATAACAAGATATAATATTATTTGATATCATTTACTTCTACATAACACGCTGAAGAAGGCGTTTGGCTCCGAAAACTTTCTAAGTTAAACCTCGCAAACCTTGCCTAAAACAAACAAATTATATATAATAGCAACAATATCATCCCGAGGGAGGGAGGTGTTGAGGGCACCGCGCACAGCGTCATCGGATATGGTTTTCGATGCTCCAGATATGGCAATTTTGTCTGAAACGGAGTTCCGCTTTGGACGAAACTGTGGAGTCGAGCCGAATGGCATATGGAAGATTTTAACGGCCCTGAAATCAATTCTAGCGTTAGGCCTGAAATTGCGTAATTCACTCTGAAAGAGAAAATGGATCATTCCAAGTATGAGTTTAGTTAACCGATTTCTTGATAAACTTTACTTGAAAATTGATTCTCGCTCCTGGCTGGAGCAGGGCTGTCACGAAGACCATAGGAGGTGATGCCAGACAGGAAATGAAATTGAAAAGTACAAGAATCAACAATTTTTGTACTACCGTGGAGAATGACAGCGTGTGTGTGTACATGTGTTTATTTGATTGTAATTGTGCTTGTGTGCATGTGTGAGTGTAGTATGCATGTTTTAAACGTTGCGTTTGCATGTACATGTGTAAGTGCATAAATGTGTAACTGTATCAGTGTATGTACAGCGTGTGTGTGTACTTATTGTATATACTATGTTGGTATACTTATAGGTATTTCTATGCGATTGTTTGCGTTTTGCAGGATTCTGCATATTATTAGAATGTAGCCTGCGAGCCGGCTCATTTTTCTTATTCTTCTTCTTTTTTTTTTTTTTTTTTGGGGGGGGGGGGAGGGAAAAAATAAATAGGGGGAAAAAGAGCCGGCTTGCAGGCTAATTAAAATGATGCCCCGTTTTTTGGAAATCATAAGTAAATATAAAAATGAGGAACGCTACAACAAAAAACGTTTTGCCTTAAAAGAACGTCAACTATGATCTGTAATTGGCATTTATAAAGCATAAGGCGCATTGTTGTAATTTTTATACGTTTTTGAAATAAAATATCTGTCTTAGTCGTACGTATATTGGCTCCTCAACAAATAGCATGCACGGTTGGTCACGGCTGGAGATGTGCCGCGCGTGTGTCGTTACCGAGTTCAATATTTAAATTAGGAGTATTCCGGTCCAATGTTTTGAATATCATGTATATCTTTTTTTAGTGAAATGATATATCAAAAGTACTTTATGTAAAGTCAAACATCGTCAGTAACCCTAGTAAACTCTCAGCTCCTAAAAGAAGTTTGGGTGATTCGTGAACTGATAAAAGGAAGTACGTTCCCGTTTGACTCGTTTGAAATGTTCCGTACTAGCCGGCGTAGCTTTGGCGTTCTAATCAGCCGAGGAGGGAAAAACGAAGAGAGAGGCGTTGCGGAGAGACTGGCGGCTCGCAACGCGTTTCTCTTCGTTTTTCCTCCTCGGCTGATTGGAACGCCAAAACTACGCCGGCTAGTTCCGTACAAATGAAAGTCACTAGTAACTTGAGATTCTTGCTTTTTCAAACTTTGCTCATATTAGTCCTGCATATAAATTTATACCACTCTTCTATACATACTTCGTAAGAGAATATTTCGTATTTCAGAATTAGTTAAAACCTCCACAAACTCCAGTGCCTTATACTAACCTGATGTAACGACTTCTTGATCCTCCCGCTGAAAACTGTAGCTGAGTTAGAAGGTCAAAATATAACCGCCATCCACCTCAGTGTGTTTCTTTCTTTGCAGTTCCAATATGTCTCCCCCGCTAGAGCACTAGTTCTTAGCAGTTAGCCAAACAACTTACAAACAAGTTTTGAGATTGTCAGTTTGAAAACCTGAAAGATCAGTATCCGTGTTCATATGCAAGCTGTGTATAAATATGAGTAAGCCGAATGAGCAAATAGCTGCCTTCAGTTGTCCGTTATTTGGAATTTGATAGTGCCGCCAAAACTCAAATATAATTGTGGTAAAACGATACACCGCGAGATTAAAACTAAGCTTTGAGGGCACTTTCGGTGACCTCTTTGTGGGCCGGGGCCACGTGTCACGTGTCTGGCGCGCGGATGATCCAAAAGTCCTGATCCCGGTCTTGGTCCTGTCACCTCTGTGTCCATTGATAGTTTGTTCATATCATGTGTTCGTTAGATCAGTCGCTTCCGTCGGCTCAGCTTAGAGCCACGTCCACTTGCTGTCCAGTGAACAATGAGTGAATCTTGTCATCTCACGCGTTGTCTTACGGTCGCTCAAACAGATTTTTTTTAAAAGTGAGATTATTGTCACTCCCTATGGTCGTAGAAACTATTCAAAATACATTGTGCAGTCATAGCGTAATATAACGATATCATAGCGTGATATTATGATATCATAGCGTAATATTACAATATGAATATCGTTATCCCGGAGGGGGGTACTCCCTATATTTGGATGGTAGGTACGCTGAAGATAAATTCAGGTATATTTTAGGGTATTCCAGAAGCGAGGGGTATATTTTAGGGTGAAAATTTTTTTCCACTAGGTTTTTTTTAGGGTAGAAATTCGAGCTACCTGACGGTTATCCCTACCACTTTCACCCTGAAGTACCCCTACCCCCCGGGATCGTTATACTACACTATGACGGCACAGTGTATTTTGAATAGTTTCTACGACCATACCTTTATGATGATATACGGGTTCTAAGCCGTCTCTTTATCCATGTTCATGTTAAGTTTATATTTTCGGCCGTTTTACGGCCATATCGTTGTATCGGGAGTTTCGATATCACGATACCCCGATATAACGAAATAATTTTACTGGGCGTATCCGGGGTTCCACTGTGTGAGGAAGTTGTGTGACAGATGTGAGGGTTTTTAAAATAAAATGGCCGTCACGGTCACTTTCTCAGTCAGGGGTATATATATAGGTGCACAACAAAAAGGATTGCTACTCTACGTCTGACAGGTCTGGGTCAGCTATGTATATATATATATATATTCTGCCGTCTCTTTCCTGTACATAGTTGGGTTGGGTTTATACTTGTAGTAAATGAGATGAGACTCCTCGGACTAGTATGTGATAGTACGATGTTGGGTTTGTATAGGTGATGTGCGATAAATGTATATGTATTTTCTGTACTGACTCGGGGTGAAATGAAATATAAGGGATATTAGAAATTAATGGACTACGGTGCTGTTTTTGATTTGAGAGGTGATATCTGCAGTATTGTTAATTTTAGTGATAAAACAGGCCGTGTGTACGCGTGTGTGGACTTTTGAATTAATTTAAGTTACCTGATTAACAAATGTTAAAACTATTCATCGGACCGTAACTTTAATAATTCAAGCACAAACTGAAATCCCAATCGTTTTATTTTATTCCATATTGTTCCATTTTTAAATCGTGGATACGCGAAGCGTAAACACGAGTTATTGTGGTGGGCCAATGTCACTGGATCACTGGAT
>JAOBYE010726576.1:12656-24776 GCA_025403585.1 Parazoanthus swiftii | reverse complement strand
CGCACCCACGTGGGTCAGATGTTGTACGTTGAAGGGCATGCCGATGGCTGAACTGCCTCCGCTGGTCTGTAGGTGCACACTACTAACCCGTGCTGTTTTTCTTTTTTCTAGGATATCGTGCAGAGTTGTACAGCAGACTGGAATCGAGGCGAATGAAAACCACGGCGAAACAAATTCAACTGTCCGAAAGGCTGGTTTCAAGCGATGAGGAGAATAGAAACATCAATGGGGTTAGTATAAACCTATGAATGAGTAGTTCTGAGGTCCAAACATAACACATATACACACATGAATACCTGATACACTGACATATGTACGAACGTACGAATACACACATACACCGTCACATATGTACTTACGTACACATACACATACATATACACACATTCACATTCACCTATGTACGCACGTACACGTACACATTCACACATACACATCCTTATATGTACGCACGTACACATACACATACACATACACATACACACATACACATTCACATATGTATGTACGTACACGTACACATACACATACATATACATTCACACATGCACGTACTCACTAACACACACCCACACACGCGTTGCACTGACGCCAATTAAGTGAAGTTGATGCGCACGGTAAAGGAATCGATGGTTGCGTGCAACTCTTTGAGATAAATGTTGAAGAGACTGATAGAACTCTGATAGAACTCTAACAAGTTTGGTTAATCCAGAGATAATTCGTGAAATCTTTACAGAAGGTCAGTGGTTTTCGTATTTTATTCATACATATTTTTCCATTTTGAGGGAGAACTAAGGGGGGGACTTAAAAGAAGCGGATTGTTACAAATTTGGATACCTAAAGGGGGCGCTTGTAAGACTGGGGGCTTAGCAGATCGTGTATGGTATACAGCACAAAAAAAAAGGGTTTTCGTTGTTTCTTGAAACACATATCGGCCACGTGCGGAATAGCTTTTTTCTGTACCAGAACTAAAACCATAAAAACCAACAACTCTTAGAATTTGATTCCGGCAATACTATACAGAAAAGAAACTCCTTATCTGCCTTGATATATAAAACAAGTCAAAGCTGAGTTTTCTTAAAAATATATTTAGATCTTAAACATAAACGAAAAAAAGAAAACGTGTTCTGATTTCAGAACTTCCTTGTTCATGTACAACTTCATTCTTTTTCATTTTTATATCAGGTGATTGAAAAGTCTCCTAAAACTAAAGCCGCAAAAAAGTCATATTACTACAAGACCCGAACAAGGAAACCCCAGTATGGAAGACGAAGACGCAAGAGATTCCACCGGGGCCCAGCTTCCTCGAGTTCACAGTCACTCGGCCAGAAAGAATCCCGACAAATCCCTCCCGAGTTGGTAGCAAGATTACCGAACGCTTTGGGCGAGATCAACAGAAGGCTTTTGGGACAGAACATGTTGTGGGCGGGGCTGTGACGCAGAGAGTTGCTGGTTAATTGTATTTATTGTGACAAATTGGTATTCCGTTGATTGCAGTACCCAGTCCCCTGCACTGCGTATTTTGCCAGTGGGAATGAGTACAGCCCAGTGCAAGATGGAATGTGATAATCACCAAACTTCCTCGTGCATGCTGTCTTGCACGTGACACTTAAATTGCGTCATTTAATGACGTCCAACCGCAGAGCAACTGCCTGACCACACGTCAAAAGGCTGGCCATCTTTGGTTTGTCGAGTATTCAAAGACTACTGCTGCTTTTGATAAAACTTGGCCTAGCTTGGTTTTGATATAAAGCCAACCCTTAACTCAGGCTGTAGCTTGTATGAAACGGAGTTTGTTCAACAGCTGCGAGACCTACCAAACGGTCCCTTGTAGTGGCACTAGATAATTAGAAAATCGGAAGCAGGGTGCGAATTAAGGCCGGCGACTTCACGGTTAACCCGTACAAAACTGCTGCATTAAAAAATTAGGTCCTCGAATTTTCATTCAAAGTTTATAAAGCGATACGACCTCATAACGCAAAGAAACCGAGTAGAACTCTTAAGGGCTTATGCATATTGGTTCTGTCTAACGTGTTTATCCCATGGGCCAAACACTAAATTCGCTTCAGCACTCAAAACTGTATTCCATTTCAATCCTCCTCAAAATCACTTTGTAGCCGAAGCCGTTTTTGTATTTCTGGTGTTTTTTGCCAAGCAATTGTATGCGCAAACCGTAAAACATCCCCTTTAACAGTTTAAGGGCCTACATATAACGAGAGGTGGAAATAAATCAGATTTGTAGGCCGCTAAAAACTAGGCTGCCTACAAGTTTTCAACTGATCGATACGGAAACACTCTTATCTCTCAAAGAAAAAAAATATTGTAGGCCAGACAAGAAATAGAAAATAAGCTCTGGCTCCAAATACATATCAAGTATCAGCAATGAATGATTCAGCCACATTATGTAAATAAAAATAGAAATAAAAAAGATCTGCAAAGTGTTCAATGCATGCTGTGATTATATCAAGTGACATTACGGTGTTTAATTTGCTTCCATAGAAAAAGCTAGTGAAACCAAATAAAAACAATCATCATTCAGCTCAAACATTCTCTCCTTTTGATTGGTTTAGTGCCAATACGTCACTTGCAAATAACTGCCTGCAAATAAAGGTCTGCTCGTGCGCATTATTTTGCAATGTGTGTTTGGTGCAAATATTGTTTTGCCCATGCGCAGTCCATGAATCTCTCCGTCAACGTGCGTATAAAGATTTGAACGTGGCAATGACCAGTGGGGGCTCGCTTTCCAGAGTTTTCCGGAAAAGTTCTGGCAACTTTATTTAAGGACAAAAAAGTGAAAATGAACAAAAAGGTGAACGGGAAAGCACTTATTTAACTCGGTTATCACAAAATATCGTGATTTTGCCAGAGTATTAGCCTCTACCTTCGGCATCGAGGCAAATAGTCCAATCCATTGCTCACCACCAATAAATCACGATGCTTCGCTCAACCGCGTCCAAGTACTGTTAATTATTCACATCAGGATACAAAAAAACGCGCCACACCACTTTGCCTGTAGTAACTTTCCTTTGTTCCAGTTCACTTAAGGTGCAAAATGAAAAGATTAAGTTATTTAGACAAAACGTCTAAATACTTTTGTAGTTCGAGTGAACTGAAACGAGGGCCGGGAACTTAGGATTATTGTTGGCCAGAGTTGAAACAGCACAGGCGGGATGATGCAACTTGAAGTTTGTATATCTTGAATTCAAAACTATAACCAAAACTTACATTTCTAAACGTCAACGGAAAAGAATCAGTTAAAAACAGCAGTACAAGACAAGTTGGTGAGCTAATAGTAATTGGTTTCTGCAGCCGTTGAGCCGAAATGACGTCATTGTGTTGTGGTTATCAAAAGCGCGCATGTTGTCACGTTGAGCAGAGCAAAAGTCACTTTTAGAATATTCAGTATAGCTCACATATATTTTCAACTTAAATCTCCATACAACAACTAAAATAAGATTTCTGTTTAATTTAATGAAGTAAATCAAATGTTAATACATCAATCTTTCTAAGCAAACCAAAAATCAATGCCAGAAATAATTTAACTTATAGCACCACCCACATCGAATTTTGTCCCAGAAGTCTTCTGTTGATTTCAGCCAGCGCTTTGGGTAACCTGTCAATCATTTCAGCGGGAACTGAGCTCTGTTCTTGTCGATTGAACGAGTTCAGTTTGGAAGGTGGAGACTCGGAACGATGGAATCTTTTCGGTTTTTGTTCGTTTGTAGTCTTCTTCTCATCCCTCAAACTAGAAATGAAGCGTGCGCCTGTTTTCGATAGCCTGGGACTTTCCTAAAAACGAAATTAGACACATGTTGGCTCGTTTTATTTTGACACTTTTTTCATCTAAATTCTCTCACACAAAGTCAAATACTCACCTTGTGACCAGCTTTCCTCTCGTTTCTTTCGTCACTTGGCACCAGTACCCTCGAGCTTTGTTTCTTTCCGGTCAGCACTTTCATCCGTTTGGATTCAAGACGGAAATAGAGCTGGGCACGATATCCTACAAGAAAACAAAACCTTTGGCTTTGGCAAAAAGAAACGAATGCATTTTCATGGATTGCCAGCTGCGATCATACAAACAATTATTAATCAAACACAGAAAACATCTTCATGTTTGCGGCTTGTTTTCATTATAAAAATCTTTATTTCCGTTTCGTTTTCTTTTCTTACTCTTGTTCAGTTTCGGGGTCAGGCTTGCTCTTTGCCATTCTGTATATTTTTCACTTTGTTTCCAATTTTTTTCTCCCGAAGGCGGCAGATGTTTTTAGTTTCTAGCTCAAACATTTGTTCGTTCTTTGTTGCACTACTCGTTTCCGCGTAGTCACAATTCAAGTGCCCCCACCAAAATGTTCTGTTCAGTTACCAAAATAAACTGAAAGGAAACAAACCTGAGAATCTTTTTCCACCAATTTGTTTCATGTCTTCGAAAACGTGGCCACACGCACAAGTCTTGAATGATTCGGGAATCTGAAAGTAACAAAAAAATGTTTCAGATCTGACACCGGTAACTGATACTGTGCATATTGTCATGTGTGCCGGTTTGTGTGTATATCAGACAAATTCTGTTATTGCCTCTGTTTCGAATGTTAATTCCGACAAATCACATCTTGAAACAGAGAACACTCCTTTCTATGGAGATGACAGCTACTCAACCACCACTTAGTCAGAAGAAATATTTATCATAATTCTTACATTCAAACGAGGTTAAACTCGGAGTTGTTTGTGTTTTTAGTCTGGTCTCTGAAATACATCAACCGGCAATTTGATGATTCAAGTCCTACAACTAGAATTCACAGAGTTTCGATTCGCTTCCTTTGATAAAGCATTTGCTAACAGTAGTTTTCTTCAGAGGTAGCGAGCTAAGCCGAAACTTGATGGTCTTGTCGGCCATAGCAGTAGAAACTTGAAAAATTCACAATTGATCTCAGTCTAAACGAGTTTACAATACTGGTTCATAAATATGGATTGTTGTTAACGTTCTAGCTTATACTGATAATAAGCTAAACGAAATTGAATCCAAAAGGAAACTGTTTCAAACCTGCCGCTTGCAAGCGAACTATATTGCAGGCTGTATACACAGTGTCCATTATTAATCCACTTCTTTGGAAGACACGACATTACATTGAAAGTCATTTAATCAGTATTAACACGTGAGAAAACGCTCTCCTTACCATAACATTGCAAGCAAGACATCGTTGAGGGACCATCTTGAGTCCAGGAAAGTTTGGCTTATTAAGCCAGATGACAAAGCGTTGTATAAATTTGAAACCGCAAGCACCAACCTCGGTCGTCGAGTGTGACCAAGACGTTGGTGGCTTGTGACGTCATCACTAACGAGAGCCTTTGTCAAACAGCATCAACAGGATCTTTGGCGCTGCCGATGAGAGGAGACGCCGGCAATCTCTGTAAACAACTGATAAACATTATTTATTGTGTCTTGCTAATGGTCTAATAAAATGAGTGGGAAAAAATTCTGAATTGTAACACGTGACTTTTAGTAAAGGTACCGTAAGAACACAAGAGACACTGGCTCTAGATGGGACAGATCATAAGGTAGAGCGACCAACTCCAACTCCGAAGGACGCGCTGAAGGTTGAGTCGTCCATCGTTGCAAGAAAAATCACCACCTTGGACGTTCTATAGTCGCTCAAACTGCTACTTGTATCGCTCGATCGAAATTTCTTCTTTATAGTAGTAGTACCCTTTCCGTGCTGTTTCTAACTATTAGTAGTATTTCCCAATGTTCAAACCCTTCTTGCTCATTCATTGAATACTCGTTGAAACATAATGGCATAATTCAGATACTAATTATTGATTTAGCTTGTTTTTGTTATTTTTCTTCTTGACACTTGTATTTGTGAGTTGAAAACAACTCAGTCACTCAATATGGCTGAAAAAGGAGTTTTGATCAATTTATATATTTATGTCCAATTCAGCTAAGGCTGCTTTAAATGGAGGCCTATGCAAACAAAACTGAATACAAATTAATAAACCAAATAGAAAAAAAAACAATACAAAACAGAAAATAGAAATCAATGACGATTGGTACAGTATGTTCTTCACCATAAAGCCGGTTGGGTGAAAATATGACGTTCGAGCGTTTATAGCCCTCCGTTTACGCGGAACGGACGGTGAGCAAGTCTGCTCGGACGAAGGGATAACACTTGAAACTTAACTTCAGCTTTACACAAATTTTTACGGTAAAATATACCATATCAACACTCGTTGATCAAAAGCTATATTCAGCTTTCTTGCCAAGCATAAAAAGGTTGTTTTTCAGAACTGGTTTTTCAGTTTATATGGGTCCGATTATATATAAACATACTAAAAATGAACATACTAAAATCATGAATTATATATACATATATATTTTCAGTCCGAAGCCATTTATGATTTAACTTGTTGCTCATGCATGTTACATAGCTACTATCAAGTGGATTCATCAGGGGCTTATAAACTCTTTTCTCTTTTTCTTACCTTATGTTTCCTTTTTGCATTTACAAGAATGTGTGTTCTTTTGAAATGAAATATAATGCGAAAAGGAAAAATGAAAATAAGCAGTTTTGAAGCTGTAATTTATCAGTTGCCATTCGTTAAAAGTCTGACAAGTCAATTTGAATACTGTTGTAATTTCGCTAGAATAGTGGCCATTTATTTAGTTTTGCTGTCACTTGAACAGTAAAAAATTGTTTTGTTTACTGTTCAAGTGAAGCAAAAAGTCTAGATTACTGAAGAACCTGTTAAAAAGACCGAAATGCCCTTTATTTACTTTTATTAACACTTTATCTCTCTTTACAACCCAGTTTAGTAGTAGTTAGAGTATGTTTTACTATCACTATATATGGAGAACTTTATATGTTCAAACAAACTAACCACCTTCGAGGATATGCGAATAAACCATATTCATGTCACTTTTTATATGGTGATCAGACACTTCTTTTTCGTTTTGAGTTCGCGTGATTGTTTCAAACTTCTACAAGTATAGTAATAATTTATTGAATTCTGTTGCGCAATTATCAGTGAGAAATTATCAATTGGCAAATGCGCATTACATTGTTGAACCTGTACATACTGATTTTTAAATCAGTAAAAACCGCTCATATACAACATATGATGACCAAAACAAATAAACAATGAGAGAACATACTAAAATCACAAATTAAACTAGTTTAAAAGTGGTAGTAAATAAATAAGTCTTCAGAGTGTCCTTTAAACTATTTATAGATGTTATACTTTCAAAGGAACGGGAAGATCGTTCCATAACTTAGGGGCGGCCACGTAAAAAGAACGATCCCCACGCGTAGCTAGAGGTTTATAAGGACTTCAACTTCAGAATAAGCCATCATTAGATGTAGATTATATTTACCAATAAAAGTTTTTAAAACTTAACCGATTATGCAATACCAAAGTTAACAATTAGATTAAACAAATAAGTGATGATCGGCGGCCTTGGTTGAGTTACTAATGCAGTGGTATGAGGCGTGTTCCTTATGCGGGAAAGATGATTAGGAGAAGTGTGGATGAGAGGAAAAGTGGGGTCGAAGGGGAGGGAGAGGGAGGGGAGAAAAAGAAGAAAGTGAAATGGAGGGAGTGAGGGGTAGGCCCATCAGGGAGAGACGGTGTAGGTAAGTAGGTAAATGGAAGGGGATGAAGGGAACGCGGGAAGGGAAAAATTAAGGGCTTAGAAACTTAAAGGGAGGAAAAAAGGAAGGATAATAAAGTGACTGCGAAAGGCCACAAGGACGGATGGGGAAGAAAGGAAAGAACGGGTCGGTCTAGTTAGGTGGCTCTCACTAAAACGGACAACCCCGACTAATGTTATCCGGCACGAGGTTCGTAGCAGCACACCCGCGTTGCTTCCAAACGTTGGTCACCAGCGAATCTCGGTTGAATACAAACTACGATAAAGTAATTAAACAATGACAAGAGGCTTTTTATAACTCTTAATTTTAGCAAAAAAAAACAAGTACGTTATACCTCAATGTTACGAGTCGTCCACTTACGGAATATGTCGTAATATCACAAGGGATAAGATACGCTCATTTATGCCCACTGAGATATCATAACCTGTTTGAGTGCAATACGGCACTATTCTCTCACAGTTTGGTTTTACATTCTCGAGTGAAATCCTGAAACTCAACTCTTCTTATTTTCAAGCTATACAAATTTATTCCATTATGATCTTTTAATGGACATTATAACCTAAAAAGCTCTTTAGCAGCTCTTTAAAACAGGAAGGAGCACGGTTATGTAGGGCTTTGTAAGGGAGTAAAAAAATCTATGAGTTTAAATAAACAAGGAGAGCTGTTGCTGTTTTCCTTTTTAGATCGCCAAGTTATCAGTATTCAAACTTCTGGTCTTCGTCCCATTCACTCTCTTGGTTAGTGTGACGTGGATTTCCAATAAGAGTGACGTCACGGCGCGTGGCTTGTTCGAACAATTCTCACTGACATCTCTGGTGGTTATCGAGTCTCAAGAACTCCATGCAATTTGAGAACCATACCCGTCAATGAAGAGTGGAACTGCATGCATGGCTACTACAGATATTGGAACTCATCTGTCATAAATATTGTAGCTTTTATATTGATTACTTTCATGTCACAGTCCCGCCCATAGCATGTTCTGTCCCAGAAGCCTTCTGTTGATCTCGCCCAAAGCGTTCGGTAATCTTGCTACCAACTCGGGAGGGGCTTGTCGTAGTTCTTTCTGACCGAGTAATTGTGAACTCGAGGAAGCTGGGCCCCGGTGGAGTCTCTTGCGTCGTCGCCTTCTATATTGGGGTTTCTTTGTTTGTGTTTTGTAGAATCGAAAGGTTTTAAGCGTAGTTTTGCTTTTGGGAGACTTTATAATCACCTGGTTTTAGAAAGAAAAAACGAGACAAAATGAGGTCACTTACAAAAAGAAGTGTGTCAGTTCTGTTGAAGGGGGGTCGTTGATCTTTATCAGCAGTACTGAACTGAGAACTAGTCAACTTCCTATAAATGTCACGAAACAATCGAAATAAAAGTAAAATAGAAATGAATAAAACAGAGAAACAAAGCAACTAACCAAACGATTTTCCCGACTGATGAGTTATAATCAAGCAACTGCTCTCATGTTAAATCATTCACCTTGTACTGATTAATATACATTACCACATACAAGGACCCGTTACCGTCCGTTAAAATAAATAACTTTCCGTTTACAAAATCTATTAAATGTAGCTTCAGCAAAGTACTGAAAAAAACCGTCAGTTTTAACTGTTATTAACATTCAGCTTGTATGTTACATTTTATTTGTTCATAACGTCATCTCTTAGCTGTCTTAGCTTTTGTAGCCTTGTTTCTAAAACCGTGAATTATACTTGTTCGTTCCGTTACAGACATGCATGCATGGGCTTTATGCTCTGAATCTTCAGTCTGATTTGTTGTAATCAAACGGCAGTCTTACCGCACAAAACGACACAGCTTTCGTATTGTGTTATCTCATTCTATTTGTCAAACTGATCACGATTTACTGTACTATTAAATTTTATCTTCCTTCGACGATTAGTTCTCAAGATATAAAGTGATAGATTTTGGACTTTTGACATTTTGATGTCATTTTTAGGATAGAAACAAGGAAAATTGAGTTTTTCTTGAATATTATATATTGTGCAATATAAATTTGATTGCCAGTGATTAAAAGGTTTTATGGTACTTATCTGCAGTGGTTTCGTAATCGTCTCTATTTTGAAGATACCTCAATTGTACAATATAGAAATAACCCAGTCCATTAATTGCAATTAACACACTTCTGAAGTAATAACTCTAAACTTTAACGTTTGATTTCTCAAAACCTACTCATCATAGAATGATAAAACTTGTATCAGAGTGATCGAGTTGGCACTTAAAATCAAACAGACCAATACCCGTTTTTAGACAAGTTTTTCCCTTTACTTATGTGACTTATCAATCGCAGTTTACTGACCCCGGCATTGACGTCTTTATTTTCCTCATCGCTAGAGCTCAGTCCTTCAGACCGTCGAATTTGTTTCATCACCGACTTTAGCCTCTTTGTTTCCAACCTGTTGTACAGCTCAGCACGGTAGCCTGGGATTAAAAGTAAAAACAGCACATATACCTCAGTAGGCACGACTATATAAGCTGGTATTTACGATTGGTCGAGTGACACATGTGATTAACCTTTCTGAGCGATAACTCTAAAAAGCGGAATGGTCCCACATGAAGAAAGAGAAAAAAGTTCTGACCCCGGCGGGATTCCAACCCACGACCTCCGGAGCAAATAACCGTTGCTCTATGAACTGAGGTACAAGGCCAGATGGGAGCTGGTGGTGGGTAATTAAGTAACTCCGATTTGGCAAGTATCACGAGGCATGATCATGAATGAGAGGAATATTTAATTGCCCAGAGGGAGGGAAGGCCGGGCATACTGTTGGAGATTTGACGCGATAAGGTGCTTGACCGTTTTCATCGACTTTCTGACAAGTTTTTCAGCAACGGAGCGACTCGTTTAACTTTTAATCATTGTCTCGAGGTGATGTATTTCAGCAGACATTCTTGCCTTGGTTCAAATGTATCGCCCATCCCGCTAGCTTAACAGTGATAGATGTACAGAGAGAGTTTATCGAAAGCTGATTTAAGGTTTTCTGGAATGTTCTTTTTTCCCAGACTGAAATACTTCGAATATTAGTAGCAGTTCTAGAATCACCCGCCGCCATTAGCTGCTATACAACAACAATTCTAATTTTGTTACAGGTATCTTTTGTTCTGCCCCCGGGATTCATGAACCCAATCCATAATAGGCCGACAAGAAAAATTTAACAAGAAACGCCAACGCAAAATGCTTTGCCTAGATTTTCACCTTAAGCATTTTTTTTAAATTATTGTCCTATGCCTCATGTGCCCGGAAGTTAGAAATACCCACTTAAGTTCACAAGTTTAGAGTTTTTAAAACAAACCTGAAAATCTTTTGCCACCAATTTGTTTCAGGTCTTCAAACACGTGACCACAAATACACGAACGGCATGATCCTGGCATCTACATACGATACAGATTAAAGGAGTCAGCAATAACAACGACGACGAGAATGAACAACAGGGCTAATCATAAAGAGTCGCTATGGCCAGCAATATACACATGTATATTTGTTACCACTTCGCGATGGTGTTTTCGGAGATAATTACATATTTATGATTACAAAGACTATACTTACCTTAACACCATACACAACTAGGTTGACTGTTTTGCAAGGCTTACGTTTTATGTTCTGGAGAGTTCCAATGTGTAACTGTTCTGTAATAAAAAGTTTACTGACCGCTACTACCTATAAAAGCAGTATGTTGGGTCTTGGTTGAGTACTTGTGAGTTTCTACTTTTACTAGTTGTATCATTATATTTTAAAATAGGCACGATAGGACACTCTACAGAAAATGAGGCACCGCAGTGATGGCTGTTCTTCCGTCACATGACAACACTGGGGATGACGTCAAATGATAAATATATGTATATGGTTTCTTTAAAATCAGGTGCGTGACACCGCACAGCTGGCGACCAAAAACAAGTATGACGTGTCATTTCAAAGACCGACTTAGCGCTGATTGTTTTTCGAACTCCTCGGTGATTTTAGTATTTGCTGTCAAGCAAGGAAAACGAAGCTAAGTTCCACAGTGGTCTCACTATTTATGTGCCGATGATCTGCCGTAAAAATGAGTAAAGAAGCTAAAAACATGTAGCTATAGTTTCTTCTAACAATACACTGAAAACCCAAAGCACACATGGAAACTGTTCTTCCTCCTAGTTGTTATCAGTTCCAGTAATTGTACTATGCAATACTACTCAGTACGAGTATACACGCTTTTTTATAAGAACCAGTAAATTTGACGGAGCCTCCGGTTGTTCTTAATTTTTCCCATACATTTGCTTAAAATATTTGGCAAATCAGAGCTTCGTTTTTCTTATATAAAAGTTGTTCTTATAAAAAGCGTGTACTTTACATACTTCGGAGCCAAAAAATCTTCGCCGGCTATAGTTTATTCCGCCTGCGTATTGTAAACTTGTAATTTAACTATACTATACTTGACATATTGTAACTAAGACTGTCAGAAGTATTGCAAAACGAGAAAAGGAGTACAGGAATACA
>JAOBYE010726576.1:0-12556 GCA_025403585.1 Parazoanthus swiftii | reverse complement strand
TACAGGAATACAACATAACTTGATGACATACAAATGATAGTGACTCGATAGTGGCTCGCCATGAGCCACCACATGATTGTCATTATAAATCGACGTGATTTCCAAATAAGGAAAACAAGTCAAATCATTTATCTTCTACCTTTGGGCACACAAGTCTCTTTATTTGATTGTAGGTTCCGTACAGAAAAAAAAGGTTATCATTTCAAAAGCTCTTTACCGAATATCGTTCGTGTCTTTGAACTAGTTAATAATTTGTTGATTTCTTCCATCCTGGTTACGAAAGGACACCGCATCAAACAACATTATCTATCAACTTGGATTTAAAATTGAAAACCGATTAAGACCGACCATAAAATGATAATAGTTTCTCACCAACAACTTTGGAGAGAAGACCTACAATCCGACAAAAATATACCTTAAAAGAATGTCAGAACCAAGCGACATCAGTACTGCACTCTTTAAGCTGAAATTTTGACATATTGTTGGCGTCGCCCTTTCGTTAATAGGGGCTCCTTTCCAGTTCATATGACTTGGCTTGACTCGAGCCGACCGTTAAGAGAAGAGTGAGCCAACAACAAAACCAACACGCTACTACAGGTTATGCTTATTAGACAATGTGTTTTTGTTAACATGGCGCATAGTTTGGTAGTTTTCAAAACCGACTTGATCACTGAAGGAACAAATATCAATATGAAATCGAGTAATCTTAGAATAGGAAAGTGTAGACAACCTTTCAAAAAGAGTTATCTAAAATGACCTAATACGCCTCGTAAGAAACGTTGCACAGCTGTTTCTTTAATAATAAATATTAACAAAAATGGTTTTTGACACAAGTCTGAAACAGCGCTTCGTCAGGGTCACAGATAAAGCAATAACAAGACTCGCTTTAAGCCTTGGTGATCGATCTGATGATTTAGTGATAAATTTGAATATGTTCTTTGTAGAAAATAAAGCTGGTGAATTGTGTGGTGTTTAGTTTTGTAAAACAGCGCTAAGATTGCATTTTACTTTCACAAGAAAAAAATACAGTGAGCAGCATTATCATCTGTCAACGTACTATAATCTATATCGTACTGGCGGGGACAACTCTCCCAAACTGAAATATTGGCTTCAGTTGGATCATTCAGTAAAGTTCGCTTGGCCTTGCGATCATTCATTGATACAGTAAATGTTTCATCTTGTATTTAGTATAAGTATGGCTTGGGCTCGCTAAAAATTATGGTAAACTTGGAGAATATTTGCTACGGTAACGCAATCAGTCGCCCAATATTTGAACTCTCGGGACCCTTTTATATTTACGGACCAACGGCTCACACTGCTAATGCTACCTTGTATTACAGAGTCTCGAAACTTACCATAGTATTGCATGCCAAACACTGTTGTAAAACCATCTTTTTAAACTTCAATAAATTCACTTCGCAGTAGCTTGGTAGTATAATAAAACTTGTTGCTTAACGTTCGCTTGCGGTCTCTTCTCTTGGCTCAACTCAACAAACTGACTCGGCGAAGTTGTTGAACTCTGCTTTTTGTTTGTACTAAACACTGGTATTTATATACACAGCTATGAATAAACTAGCATAATTATACCCACGAGGTCTGATTACGTCATAAGCTCGAAATACAGTCGTTGGAGTGGGCAGGGATGAAACAGCTGATTTCCGAAATGACTGATTCAGCATCAGAAGTCTTGAGTCCCCCCAATTTTTTTCCATTGCTGGGCAAAACCTGTTCAAGATACGCAAAATAAGTCAAACACAATTATTTTTTATAATTTTATAAAGTACGGATGGACGATTTTTCAGGATTAAAACTGACTACACCACTCTTTCTAGAAAGAACCAGAATAGTCTGGGCTACAACTCGTTCTTTTAAATTTTTTAGTAAATTCACCCTCACATTGTCCTTTAAAATTGTTCTTTCTTCTAAACGTAAATTTATTGAATGGGTTGAAAAAATGGGTTTTTATGATCTGAGCTGAATAGAACTTTAGCCTCGGGTGAATTTGTAAAAACCCGAACCTTAGAGTTGTCACAAATATTTGTTTTTTTTTAACTGCGTGCATTTTACCGTTATGAGAGTTGTTTGGTACGAAGAATTAACTATTAACCCTTGTAATGTGACGCTGTATTCATCCTCGACAATTCCACAAGAACATAGTTTTTAAAAGAAGCCGCTTTTTACGAAATAACCGTAAAACAACCTCTTCAGTTAAATGCTGAAACTGCGGAAATGTTAATTTGTAACTCGAGCGAAGAATGGTGTGACACCATTTAGAAGTAAATTGGTTGTACAATATCCGTTCAGACCCAGTTTGACGGGATTCACGCGCCCATTATTCATTTGAGAATGTGAAGAGCGAATAATATTTTTCGCTATCGCTGTTTGTTTAATCACAAGAAAATGGTACTTCACTTTAGTTCGATTTATTTTATTTAAACACTAAAAATATGATGACATCACCGTGAATATCTGAAAGTACCTCTGTTTACATTCAGGAAGCCTGTGATGTTTGTCATTCTCTTCAATTAGAAACTACATCATTCTTAAGGGTAATGCAGGCAAAGCCACACACTTTATCGCGATGATACAACTGGTACTTTTACTAGGTTTGGAGCTTCCACAGACGAGCAAATAGTTTTTGAGAACTGTGTGTATTGGGGAAATAACAGTTGACTGATCATAAATAATAGTGATTGATACAACAAGAACAGTAGGCGTAGGGGCACAAAATTACCTGTTCAGTCCTAAGCAAAACTCTTTTTAAACAACCCGTTCTCCTTCCATAATATTCAGTTGGTTTAGCTCACTTTTGATGAATCCGAACCATGATGCACAGTTCTCCCCCATTGCATCATGCATGGAAATCCGTAATATTTTCGCGCGGGAAAGTCCCTCTCCATCCAATATATATTCTGGTATAAACGGACTCCAGCCAGGCTTGCATTCTACACTAACAGCTTAGACAATTTTAGTCGAACTTCCAGAAATAGAGAATGCGGCCTGGCGAGACCTGACATATTTCCTAAACTAGCCCCTTGTCCGTGAAAGACAAACTGCTGGTTGCTAAAAACACAGTTTCAACTTTGAAATCTTTTTCGCAATTCTAAATAACAGTTCTTCGAAACTGGTTAGGATTAAGCCATCTCAACCCTTTTATAATGAGAGCACGCACCAGTAATGTGCCTAAAATTGAAAAAAAAAATAGACAATTTTTTCACAAATTTGTGTTCATATCATAAAAAATTCATATCCAGATTCGAGATTTTATCCATAGAGAAATTGGAGATAAATGATACTCCCCGTTTCCCCTTCCTTCTCCTCCTCACCAAGATGGCGTTTTTCATTCTTTTCCTATATAGTTGCTTGTGTGGAAAACCCCCTTAATCAAAAAGCGTCCAAAACAATCTAGAAAATATTTTTCGTAATTCTCGGGAACCTTCGTAAAACCTCGGAAATGCTCGGAAATGTTTCGGATGTGACTGGAAAAAAATGCAAAAAGTGAATATATCATACATAATTTATAATAAAATCAACAATTGTTTAATAGTTCCTTGTAAATCAGAAAAGGCCACGGTGAAGATTCTTAGATCAAGTTTGTTTTTCTTAGCTCGGCACAATCTAACATAAACTTTACTGCATGGCGACGGAGCTGCTTGCATCCATTGCCGGTTTAATTATGTAGTTTTTGCATGGGCGGGTTTGTAGTCCTGTGATTATTACATACATATGTCATCTCTAAGAGCTTTGTAAATTGGACAATCGACGACAAAGTGAAATTCATCTTCAATCCCTGTTTTACTGATAGGACAATTTCTTTCCTCAAGCTTCGTATAAGGACTAATGTATCGTCCCCTTCCTTTTAGAAGCGAATGTTACTTATTTTTATTACAATTAGTACCGCCAAATCCCGTTTACATAATCCCCCCTCCCTTCTTCCCACTTCCTCTCACCCACCAGTTTTAATCCTTGATCCAATTACAATCTCACTCAAAACGCTTTACCATCATGAATAGCCTGAGGGCTTACAAGTAATAGTGTAGGGCAACTCAGTTGAAAAGTCAAAAATAAGCAAATGACAAAGCTAAAAATAAAAAAAGTTGACTAGATACTTTGTTTGTTTTCTGTAGGAAAGATACCGCCCAAGCGATCACGTTTCCAACCTTCATGATGACATGGAAAAAAAGCTATAAACAAACACAAGCCGAGAAAAACTCCATCACTCAGTTTCCTCGCCTTCCCAGGGGCAATTTTTCTACACATCATTTATAACTCTCACGCCTAGCAATTTAAATTGTCCCCTACATTCTCTGTTACTACTATCTACTCTTACTCGAATCTCACGCCTGATGCTCTTCTCAAGTTGGCCTCTTACGGTCGATTATACTTTATTTTTCATGCACGAGTTCTTTGATCCGCCACTATATATCGTGTGGCTCGATCCTGCTGGCTGATAGCAAAGAACGAGCAATGAAAGTACATAATCCGAATAGTTCAAATACTAAGAGACAAAACAATTTAAGAATATCCGGAAAACGTAAGTAAAAACTGAACAATAGTCATAGAAATATGATAATTTGCACGTCTGTAGAGGTCGTTGGAATAATTTCGGTTTCCTATAAACAAGCTTAAAGCCGTGTATTCATCACGAATACATCAAATAATCAAACATTTTCTCACTCAACTGGGTTTTCATTTATGCTTTGGGGGGGAGAGGGGTTAGATTTGCTTAATTCCTTGCTTTTCACTTTGCATTTCTCCTAGGTGCCACGTGACTCGCTCATGGCCAATGGGTCTGATGTTGGCGGAACTATTTGTCATCAACTACGTCATACATGTAAGGCCAGTGACGTCAGTATATATATACTCGACCACTTTCGTTGGCACAAAGTTGAACCGGCCCAGTTACTGCACAAGTATACATAAGGTTGACTAAATTGATATAACATCTTTGTATATCAATTCTACAAACATGTTGCTACAGCAATGTCTTGCATGCAATACAATGGTAGGTCTTCTGCATCCGAATTGTATTTCTTTGCCAACCGTCTTTTGAACGTTGTTCTTAGCTTATTAAGCAAGTTTACCCTCTGTGACTTTTCCACCAGAAATTGTATTGGTCTTTGAACTAAGGTCTCGTCTGTGTGTTGCTTGTTTTTGGCCTACCGACCCCATATTAACACTTGGTTTTGACATTTTCGAAAATTCTTCGTAGTTCAAATCGTAGATTATGAAAAGTTCTTGTCTTTCCCTATTGAATTCGTCGAGAGGAAAAGAAAAACGCAAGATAGAGGACTCACCCGAGGACGCAAACATTGGGGCAAGCGAGTCCTCGTTTTTTACGTCGCCGCAATGGTCACGCCGTCGTATGTCCATGCATGGCTTGAGATTGCTTCTCCGCTCGACAAACGCACTCAAAGGGGAAATAAGGACTGTTGGTAGTCTACGTAAATGAGGGTTTAGAATTCATTTCTTCGTACGAATCTATGCCTTCAAACGATGACAGGAAGCTTCATATCGGTGAATATATTGTGGTAACAGCCTTTGCATGAAACAATACCGTTCTGGGGTGGCTTAGTAGTCAATTGAGTAGTGTTAGTACTCTATAGCAACACAGCTTGTCTAAGAAGCAAGCCGTTTTGTGAGGGTGTCTTATGACTTTGTGAACGAAACACGGAAGTCCAAGCTTTTTGTTTTCATTAGTTTGCTCAAGATCCACACTTTTAATGTTAATTTCACCAAGTCCGTTCCGAAAGTACTTCTTGCCAAAAATCGATGGTTTTAATGAAACACTACACAGCGTATCCAATCATTTCATGGTAGAATCATGCTGGAGTCACCCTGCCAAGCCAGTGCAGTGTAACTGTAATCTAAATTCTAGGCTATGTGTATCTCACAAAATTGGCGAAGCATGGCCTTCTCGCTTGTAGCTGCAACTTCCTGGTTTGGAGAAATTAATTTCGATCCATAATTCAATTTATTCATATGTTCATATATATTTAGAAAACAATGACATGAATAAGTAAATGCTATGGCATGAATGACATAAATTAGTAAATGTTATGGCAGCTCTCATCGAGTGCAAAGTAGTTTACGATTTATGGCCGGAAACTTTTTAGAAGAGCCAACACCACTATGGCAGCAAGGCGAATGTGTCGTATCGCGATCGCTGACGTGGCGAGCTCGGCTTACAACTGGTGTCCACTACATTTAAACTTTGTGTAGTTTCATTTTGTTATTTTTTATTTTATTGTGTTTTATTATCTATTTGGAGCTTTTTTGTCTTCAAGTTTGTACAGTTCTGCCCTTTTCATTATTCGTAAACAGGTTTTAAATCTAAAAACTGCAATAAAGCGGCGAAAGTCTCATTAAGAGTTCTCGACAGCCTTCTCACATCAGTTGTGAGCAGATTGATCAATAGGGTTCCCATTTCGCATATTGCCCGGCAAACGGTAAGCGACATAAGTGAGCTAATAACAGGCGCATAAATCTGTTTGTCAGGGCTACAAATTGATTCCTTTCGCTTGGCCAAAGAAATTGTGATTTCTGCACTTTTAGCGCAGAAAGAAAAGTCGTCTTGGCACACTCCTATTAATAGAATAGCGAGGCCATCACGAGATCAGAGCGTTTTTTCCCGGAATCGTCAAATGTGAAGCTTTTAAAAGTCCCTATGTTTTAAAAGTCCTATGTTTTATCCCAATTTAGACAAATTTGTTGTGGGTCGGTTTTACAAAGCCACAACAGATCCCTCAAGGCTCACAGGTTCATTCAGTTTTGTTATTGCCTCGTACGGCTTGCTGTTGGCTTCCTTTGAACATGCCTAGTTACAACTGTCACGACGTTATGTTTATTATTAAATGTTTTATATTTCACTTTCAATTTAAATTTTTCATATCTTAAACATCAAATCAAAGACTAAATGGACGAAGCGTTTATCGGAAAATTTTCACCCGATTTGTAAGCACTAACAGGCTGCAGGAGCTGTTCAAGCTTTAACCGAATTATTCCGTGCTGCTGCAATATGTTACGTTTCAGAAGAGACGAAGAAGCTGGAGACAAGCTTTAAGAGCAGGAAGGAAGTTCTGAATCGAAAATTCCCCCAAGTGCGTGTCTGGACCTGAGTCCATGATACTTTTTGTGATAACCAACAGTAACTAGGAATTATGAGGCTGACATCATTAGCCACGTCCTCTTTATGCGATGTTAAAATCAGTGCATGTCCAGTTGAGATTGCAATCGAAAACCTATTCCACGTTTACTGCAGTTAAATCAGACTGAAGTAACATTCGTCACACAGACAGCATCGGCCTTATAATAAACTTGTGTTGTGTTGCATTGAGTTACGTTGCGTTGTATTGTGTTACGTTGTTTGTGCTCCTCGCCCCCGTCTTCCCCCCCTCCCCCTCCACAAAAAAAATAATAATAATAAAAAGGGTCCTTGAGTAGAAGTTATACAAGGAATTGCATCCGATAATATAGTTTGAATTGTCATTGTTCCTCCTTGGTTAGATACTACTGTTAGCTTTTTTCTTTTTGTAGATGCAGGGAACGAACAGAATTTGTCATTGTGGTCACGTGTTTGACGAAATCAAGGAAACTGGTGGATAGAGATTTTCAGGTAACAGCGGCTAAGTACCCTTAATTCGATGGGCCGTGATTCTCCTCAAATTCTGGCTTTTTGTAGGAGAATCAAGACCAAGTTGGCTTTTGCGAAGGTTTCTAGCATCGTGACAAGGGCCCTGACAAGGGTCTGTCCGAAAAAGTATTTTTTTTCCAAAAAAATTTGCAACCCAAAAAATTCTCAAAAGAATTTTTACTGTAGTATAACCACTATTGCGAAACAGTGAAGGTTGTATCCAACTACGAACTGAAAAGATGGTTACTTGAACAGTTTGTGAAACCAAAAATATAAAAGGTCCTCAACTGAAATTGGAAACAAGTTTTACCAACTTTGGACCTGGAATTTGCAAAATTGTATTACTCGAAGTTTGCCCTTAAAACTGGTTTTTTATGTGAATTGGTTTTGGAACTTACGAAACTATTGGTTTCCTTGATGGCTGGTGTAAAACAAACTTGGAATGTGAAAATTGTTGGCACGTATCTCCCCTTCTGACAATATACGTACAACGTTGCTTAACTCTTATAAGAAAATATGCAAAGGCGAGCAGTTTTTTTCCTTGAAAGGTAATAACTTTAATTATAAAGCTACATTTCTTTTTTTTGAAGAATACCGGGCATTGCTGTATGATCGCTTGGAAAACAGAAGATTAAAAACTATCAAGAAGGAAATAAAACGGTCAAAAGCCCTGGGTTCTTGCGATGAGGAGAACACAGTCCACAACAAGGTGAGAATATGCACGTGCTATGCGCATGTGCAATTGTAAATTTAAACAATGGTAAGAATCGATAACTCAGTTCATAACTATATTGTGCCTTTACTACATGTCAGTCTATAAAATATACTGCAGTCAGTAGTCATTGGGTTTACCAGGGTAGAGGGCAAGCGACAAACCCTCGAGCAGGATGTTAACAAACCACTGCGTGTACTAAAGTGCCAGCGGTTTTGCACCAAAAAAAGTGCTCGCTCAATACGACTGTGGCAAGAGGAAAACTGCAATGTATTTTACATATAGCACAAATGGAAGGAGTAATAATTACAAATTTCTTTTTCTTGTCAGGTGATCATAAACTCTCAAGAAACCAAATCTACTTTTAGAAAGAAAGCTTACAAGGTGAAGATGACGAACAAACAAAGAAAAGGAAAAGTTAACCGCCGCGGTTCAACGTTGCTGCGAACCAAAACACTTCACCATCGATCTGTGAAACCAGTTCCGACTGAATTGATTGACAGGTTCCCCAAAGCTCTAGCAGAGATAAACAGAAGACTTATGGGACAGAATTTGATGTGGGCGGGGCTATGAAGTAGAAATATATACATGATTTACCTAGTATATTTTTGTATATAGTTATTTAAAGAAACATTTTTAGCTAGATACCAAGTCATTCTATATCATCACGTGACAACGATGAGCTCGCAATGGAAGCTCGTTAACAAAATGTGCGTGAAATGTTTTAAACAAACGACCTCTTCAACTGGATCTAAAAGATTTGATGTACAGCGGAGAACAGTCAAGGCAAGGTTCTTGTTAGGAGATGTTAACTACAGGACATAATTTTTGGAATAAATTCACAGAGCTCCTGGTATACCGTCCGCTACTGACTCAAATCGTCTCCAAACTACTTGCCTCGTTCTTGTTTGGCTTTGAAATCTATCAAAAAAGGTAACAAAACAATGTCGAAGGATATTAAGTAATTAATCCTGGTGGTTTTCTCAAACGTTTTACACTAAACGTATATCACGAGTTATGAACTGATTATAGATTAATATTACAAGGGATGAAATACATGCATGTATACAAACTTGTTATCTATTAAGCGAAAACGAAGGGAAAAGGGAGAAAACGGTAAGAAGGATTTAAACACGTAAATCTTTCATTTCTTGCTTTGATGTGTCTATCGCGCAAAGACAACTGCGTAAGTTTTTGACAAAAAACGTTACAGGTTGCTTACTTTAGCTGTGAAACTAAAAATTGGGATTTGAGGTGCAATCAACGTTCCTTTCTTTCTGCAACACGCGCCTGCGCAGTTGTATTTTCCGACCTGTCAGGAAAAACAACACACGAGTGCATACGCAATGGTGATACGCAGATGAGCACTTTGTAAGAGACCCCTGTTCCAATAGTTTGTCCATGACAGTAGATTGGAATGACGCGGAATTGGCATGATTTTGAGCTTAAGGCAGAATTCAGCCACTATTTTTCAACGGTTGCAAGCTAAGGCAGGCTGTTCAGATGCATGTGAACTGTCAAAGATCCAGAAAGGGAACAAGTTTCTTGATCCTACATCTTTATGGTTTTTGACACTTTCTACCATGTTTACCACAATTTAGATAATTCAGTCAATACTGTAGTTTCTTCTCCCGCATATCATCTTGTTCAAAACAAACAGAACGTTTCTTACAGTTATTGTTGTTATTTTTTTTCTTCTAATCCAGATGCGGCATACAAGCCGCCAGGTCATAAGTGCTCCAGCTTCTGGCCCTCGCCCCAGTCACTTGTGTGGTGGTCGACTGCTGTGGCCTGGACTCCTAACAACAGTGACGTCACAAATGTTGGCATATCCCAACATATCCTCAGTCCATGATGTGTGCAGTACCCCCTGTGTATCATGGAGTATCACAAAACGCCGAATAACCCTGGGGTATTGTTGTCGGGATATGTCCGTGGTACTACAGATGCGTCGTTCACATGGTAAATCACGAAGTACTCTGGGTACCCAGGGAATGTCATCAAGTATCCAAACTCCGTGATACGCATAGCATCCCTGGGGTATCTTTGGGTATCCCAATACGTCGAGTACTGATAAACACCACCAACAAACCTGGAGATATCATGCGTCAAGATACAATCAGTGCGCCATATTGAAGCAAGGAATAGCTGACAGACAATTGAACTGTCTGCATGTCATCAAATGCAAGTTTTTACACTAAAAGCTCTCACGTCATAGTCCCGCCCACAACATGTTCTGTCCCAAAAGCCTTCTGTTGATCTCGCCCAAAGCGTTCGGTAATCTTGCTACCAACTCGGGAGGCATTTGTCGGGATTCTTTCTGACGGAGTGATTTTGAATTCGAGGAAGCTGGGCCCCGATGGAGTCTCCTGTGTCTTCGCCTTTTATATTGGGGTTTCTTTGTTTGTGTCTTGTAGAATTGCGGTCTACTGAGGTTCGTTTGACTTTTGGAGGACTTTATAATCACCTGAGTTTTAGAAAGAACAAAAGATATAACTCAAGGTTAATTACAATTTTTTTAATGTAAAAACAAACGAAAATGATAGACAGGAAGTGGTTGGAAACGTTTCGCATACCGTGTTATTTGCAGTGATTTCGTTATCGTTACAATTTAGAAGATACCTTAATTGTATTAAAAAGCCGGTCGATTTATTGCGTTTAACACGCTTCTGGCGTCTTAACACTAGAACTTAACCCTTGGACGACCAAGCTATGTTTACTAACATTTAAGCCCAAAGGGGGATCGTCGGAACCCCCACCCCCCATGATTTTCCAAGCGGTTGCATGTCAAAGATTGAACTATGGCACGTAAGCAGGTTTGAATAAGCTTATTACTTTCCATAATAACAATAAAGTTTTAATTAAGAACTGTTGCTATGGCAACGATTGTTTCACAGCATGTCAATCATCTTGGCCGCCATCTTGGATTCTTCGAAAATTCTATTTTGGAGAAAACTGCAGCAAATTTTCTCGAACTTAGAAGAAAACCTGTATTTACAGCCTCAAATAGGAAAATAATGAAGAATAAAATGGAAAAAAAGAAATTAGAACAAAATTTGTCATGAAAATACCGTTTTTTGAATCAAACGTTTATTTGCGTAGTTAATTTTGCATAAATTACAAGTGATGACCTCATACAATTAACGTCAAAATGTGTGTTCATGACTCGACTACAAGTACTGCAAGTTTTATTTTGATTGCTTCAAAGCTACAGACTTTAGATTGGAAAAACCTTAGGGGTCCATTTGATGTCTCAAAAACTACTCGTAGAATATAAAACTTGTTAGTATCACAGCTTGCAGTCAAATAAATCAATAAACGTTTCATTAGGCAAAACACTCTCCTTATAACGAATTGATCATGCGCAGTTTACTGACCCCGACATTGACGTCTTTATTTTCCTCATCGCTAGAGCTCAGTCTTTCGGACCGTCGAATTTGCTTCATCACCGACTTTAGCCTCTTTGTTTCCAACCTGTTGTACAGCTCAGCACGGTAGCCTGGGATTGAAAGTAAAAACAGCACACGTAACTTGGACTGTCAGCTCGACTGTATTAAGTAAGTTCGATGATATGAGTCAAATTTCAAGGTTTCAAGGTTTTTATTATTTCCAAGAATGACAGTTGTAAAGTTTACACTTTTTTTTCATAATCAATAACTGGGAGGAGCAGAAAAGAACAGCCCAAAAGAGTTAAGAGAGTGATTCTGCACCTGCTAACTACATATACTACGACAAGAACTTACAAAGGGGGAAATAAGCAAACGATTACTAACGTCTGCCATCTTCCCCGTGCCATAAATGACAGAACCAATAATGCATCGATCTGCTTGTGTTATGCTAGAGGGAGCGGGAAAGGAAGGGCATGCGTTATACCATTGATAGTAATAAGCTGCTAATATGAAGGATATTTGGCCCGTTCAATCAACTTTCTTAGCACGTTTTTACAGTAACGAATAAACTGATAAAGATGAATAACTATATTTCATTCAAGTAGACTCGCTTACACCTCGATTGGTAACTAAACGTGAGGCCCTCCATAAAGTTACATAAATTATCGTTTACAGAAACAAAAGTTTAAAAGAAGCTTCAGTTTTCAGATACAAAGAAATGAAACATTACATTACATGATTTTACAATTTTACTCGTTTGACTATCAACGACTTTTCTTTGGTGCTGAATCTGAATAGACCCCCTTGTCTTAGTTCAAATGT
>JAOBYE010726575.1:0-40316 GCA_025403585.1 Parazoanthus swiftii | reverse complement strand
TACCCATACAGTGTACCTGTGTTATTGTACCCATACAGTGTACCTGTGTTATTGTACCCATACAGTGTACCTGTGTTGTTGAACCCATACAGTGTACCTGTGTTATTGTATCAAACAGTGTACTTGTCCAGTTGTATGAATATTATGAACCTGTACAGCTGAACCTATAAAGTGTTCCTATGCATTTGTACCTATAGAGTGTACCAGTGTAATTGTACTCATAAAGTGTACTTGTGCAGTTTAGCCTGTATAGTGCATCCAGAGAGTATACCCATAACGTGTACCTGTGTAGTTTTAACCCGTAGAGGATATATGTTTATTTGTGTTGCTTTCTGTTAACGTGTACATTGATCAGTTGAAGGTTTTTTGAAACTTTTAAGGATGTTGTTGCATACTGTTTAGACTTCGTTACATCGGGTCTAATTAGTTAGAGCTTTTTTGAAAACGTTTGAGGATGTTGTTGAGTAATGTTTGGACGACCTTGCATCGGGTTGGATCAACCTTTATGGTTGTTGTTAAGTAATGTCAGACTGGATTGGTCAGGGTGTGATTGACTCAAACGTCGAATGCAAAATCGACTTTTGTTGAATTGTTGCTAAGATATTTATCAGGACCCGCAGTAGAGAGAAAACGTATGGGTTTCAGGTTTCTGAAATCGCTAGAAATGCCTTCTTAATTTTCACAGTTTGTTGGAATAAAGCAGTAGCCGTATTTAGAAAAACTGCCAATCAGAGGTGAATGTTTTGAAATAACTATTCAGATGTTGATCATACTGACTTCGTAGTCGTTGACCGAGTACAAACGAAAATACGACAATAGATGATTGATGTCAAGTAGAATCTAGGAATGTAGTTAGAACAGTTATAACTGAACTCAACAGTTTGTCTTAAAACACAGGCGGCTGCATTAGAGGATAGTTCATTGTCACGTTGCCAAAGAAAGACTGCAGAGTTTGCAAAACCTCCCTATTTCTGAAAAAAGTAAACAAAAAGGAAGGGGAGGGGTAAAGTCATCCCAGCTCTCCTTTTCTCCGCGGTCCTTGAAATACACAATTTTTTAAAAAAAATTATCGTACGTTGTTTAAACAAATATCGGTTCGGAGTTTTAAAACAAAAATATTAAACCAAGCATTTTATAGCTATACGCTGGAATTATTGAAATGGGCCACAATGAACCATGGCAAGTTTGCGAAGGAGATTGGCACACTTTTCTTTTAAGAAAGCACAGCCTTTTTAGTGTGCAACGCCATTAGTTTTTTGATCATATGAAAGTCTTTTAGGAAGTTAGGTGTACGTATCACCTACCATACATTCATATCCAAACAACAAGAATAGTCTTTCATGTACCCGTATTACTCGGTCTTCTTCATTAACATAATACACTTTAGTACAATTTTACCGTGTTCTATTGCAAATCCCTCAGTCTGATTGGTTCTATCGCCATTCTGTATTCCTTGATATACAATACGTATCTATTTTTTTCTCATACTTTTCTAACTTGACTAAATTGGCTGGGGTAGTACAGTTATACTAAAACAATTAGAATTTGCACTATTGTTCAGACATACAGACAGACGTACATACACGTACATATATTCACACATATATCTTCATACATACACAATTACATATGTTCATTCATTTATTCATACACACAAACTCATATACATTTGTAAATACATTCATTCATTCATTCATTCATACGTACAACATACATACATACATACGTACGTACATATATACATACATGCATACATACATACATACATACATTCATACATACATACATACATGCATGCATGCATACATTCATACATACATACATACATACATGCATACATTCATACATACATACATACATACATACATACATACATACATACATACATACATACATACATACATATATGATGCTTAACTGTTCGCAACAAGCAAAGTGCTGTGCGTAAGCAACGTTGTCGTCACAATTGTTTGTCCAAAGAAAGCTTTTTCCGGTTTTCTTTGTCTATCTCCTGAGTTTAATCAGTTTGCTTAAGTACAGTCTACTTGTCGCTGAATTCATGCACAACCAGTCTTGTTAGCGTAGCGGGGTACAAATTGATTTTAAATCAATCAATCCGCGCGCAACTAAAAAGTTATTTTTTTTTACTAATGGAACAATTAAGAGCCGTCCATTTTCCGAAGTGAATGTGTATATAAAGAGCATAGATGGCAGTTTTGATTTAAACTACTACGTTTCAAGTACAAATACATACAATTAGGCAAACTTTTAAAATTGAAAGTGCTCAGAATACTTGGATCATTAGTTATCCGAGCTCTAATTCCCGATCATCTTTGAAGAATGGAATGGTATGATAATCTAGCATTAGCCGAAATGGGATGGACTTTCAATACCAAGGTAAACAGTTTTCGAACAATCTTTCTTTCACCTTACTATTGAAAAGTTTGCTAAACCAAGCTGTTCCTGCTTTTGAACCGGAGGAAAACCCGTGTCGGCTCGATAATCCATATTGACATTCCTTACTTACTGTCATTACATAAGGTAGATATAAGTCTCGTTTTCAACGGCCAGTTTTAGCTGACGATTTGAGACAAGAAACGTTTGCAATTGAAATTAGTTTTATTTTCTACTAAAGTCTCCCAGGCTTCTATTTCTAATTCTTGTCTTGTCCTCATGCACTCTTTAACCATTTTCCAACAAATCCCGCACAACACGAATATTCAGGGTCCGCAGAAATGTTTTGTTTAAAATTTCTAAAATTGAAAACTTGCAAAAAAGTAAAGGGTAATTTTTTCTAACGTTTATGCAATGACAATACCAACTGCATGTCTGTTGAGTGGTTTTGACAAAAAGGTTGACTGTTGAAACGAAAACGTGTGGATGTGGTCTTAGTTTTAAAGTGATCATGCATGGTTGCTGCGAACTTGGTGCATTTTGTTGCTTATACAAGAATTCTTAAAGTGTGAATACTGAAACCCAGATGTTCTATTGTCAAACGAATACTAACCAAATCGATCAGCTGTGATACAGGACCTTCGTGTTTGCTTTCTTTTGTTAAGACTACTCCATATGACAAAATTCACCCATTTAAAAGCTTAAATGTTTACAAGCTTTACTGCAACACCACCAGTTCTATACTAATGTATTTTCAAATAATATTGGTAATTATAACATTTTTTTCACAGGTGATTGCTTCAGTTAAAAAAGACTGCGGCAATTAATGGAAGACAATTTTAAAATCATACTATAAAAATGAAAAATTTACAAAAGTACAACAGATTAAAATTTCAAATTTGATGTGGGATAAGTAGTATTTTAAATTGTTTATCTGCTGCCCTCCAGCCATACTCTAAAGTGTACAACTCTGAACTAGTTGCCTAGTGGTTGGTTTTTAGTTGTATCCCTTTTTTAATTAGGCTCCATCAGTTCGTGTTCAATCTTGAATGCATCTTAGGCCCGATCCAAACGCCGCTCCACTCATGTGCCGAGCCTAACTCAATAAAGTTCGACTCTAGAGAATTTCGAGCGGCAGTTGATTCATACGCCGTACCTGGGTCGAACCAAACAGAGTATTACGTTACTATTACAAACAGAGGATTATTGAAAATATTAAAAATTATCTTTATTGATTTGTTAGGTTCGGCGTATGACAAGAACGCCGTCTGAATCAGCCGTCGCTCCAACGTCGCATGATGCGACAGACCCTGTCGAACATAACGTTGTTTGCCGCTCCAAACCTAACCTGCCAAACCAAACTGATTCAAACGCCGTTCTTCCGCCGTATTTAACTCATCAGTTAGGTTCAGCACATGAATGGAGCGGCGTTTGGATTCGGCCTTAGTCAGGACTAGACAAACAGCTACAGCGGTCTTTTCTTTCATCAGACTACAAAATCGTATTAGTGACATTAAAAACGAAAATGTAATCTTAAGATATTGGCTTTGTTTCAAAAATAGGCATCATCAACCTTCAAGTCTGCCCTTGTCTTTTTTAAGCTGGTGATCAAGAGGTCGGCATAACTTGTGATTGTCTGGCTTTGTACAGAACCAGCTTCAATACAATTTTGGTCTACGCCTTCATTATAGTTGGGATCACGTTTGTTCGGCTGTTAGCCGAAATATTCAGGTATATTAGAAAATAATTTGATTAGCCAAAACTGGATTACAATGGCTAGACCTTTTGAAAACGACTTCAAAATAGCTAATAGGAGTACACTAATCTTTTTATGGGCTTGCTGTGAAGACTTTGCACGTGTCAGAATCACGGGTGTTAATTCTCGTGTTTTGTTCCGTTCAGACTTTTCTTGAACAGAGAAAGTCCAGAAACTGTTCATAGCACTAGCTGTTTTAGAAAATGTTCTCATTTTGTTATACTGAAAACACTTTCTGTGAGTTAGAATGGCGGGACTGTCCGAAGCCAATACAGCCTTTCATTTGCTCAATGTCTGCGAGACTAACGAGTGATCGAATAACTTTGGAAGCATGACGAGTCGAAAAAGGGCGAGTACAAGGACGGCACTTTCATTTTTTTAAACAAAAGCGACTCTGTGAAACATTCATTGCGCGTAGTCAGTGAATTTATTAGCCGTCAGCAGGTCTGTTGCTTGGAAACAAGTTTTTTCAGAGGCAATTAGACAGCATACAATAAAGAATCTAAAAGCATATTTTGCTATGTTAAACACTTTAATAGACAAAAAACGATGCTCACTTGCAAAATAGGCTTCCATCCTTCATTTTCAGTAAAAGCTGGATTAAACACGCCCCAAACATTACTGTCGTACCTTCATTAAATGTTTATGAAATAAAGTTGTAAATACTGCGTTTCTATAGGACTAAAACTTAACTTCATTGTAAATTGAACTTTTGTTACTCGATATAACAGACGTTTTATAAGTTCGTTTATATTACTGTGTTGGGAATTTTCTACTTTAAGTATTTGGAAATTGATCGCTAAAACCCCCAACCTATGTTTTGAGCTGGCGATGAGTGCTTGCATGCAGACGATGTGTTACCGACATTATCATTATAGTTTAAGATATATTATGATGATTTTCTTATGTTATCAAGATCGCTAGTGTTTTTCAAGCGTTCATTCATTCATTAACTTGTCCATGATACTGCAAACTGTTATTACATATCTGCTTTATAAATAGGGCATATATAACGCGTGCTCTGATTGGCTAATTGGTGGCAAAGGTAGTTCAAGTGTCAGGCTAAATACACTGTCACTTTTAGAAGCCCTATAAAACGACTGTAAACATATCACGAGTTGTAAAGCATTCGTGTTCACAACTTCTGGCGTGTTTATCGCACAATCTATGGATGCGATACTGGCGGCCGTTTTCGAGGCTTAATTTTAAGTACAAGTTAAGAATGTAAACGTATTGTGTACCAAACTTTCGTGAATATTATCATGACCGTAATTTGCAAGTTGTCCACGCAAGTAACGTTAGCACTTTTATGTCTTAAAATTTGCAGTTTCCTTGAAAGTCTAACTTGAAGAATCGAGATTCAAAGGGTAAGAACGAACAAACGTTAATTAAACTGTTATAGCAATACGTAGTTCCGTCTTTAAACCTTTGTTGATTGAAGAGATCGTTTCTAAATTACTGCCACATTAGATTAAGCTTGAAAGGTTATCAAAAACATTGATACACGTCTAGCTAGCTTCGGGCTATTCTGGGTAAGAAGAATGCTTAATGATGTTTGAAAGACTATCTTATAGACTGATACTGTCAGTCACAGTTTTATTTAAGCCAAATGTTTTTCTTTTGTTTTAATATTGAGAGGGAATTAAAGCTCTGTTTCTACACATGTTACTCCCCAGCCGGCTTCAGCAAACTAATGTTGCGAGCTCAGTTGGTCATACCAAGATGCGAAGTAAATCATCACTGATTTTACCGATGTCCACGACTTTATTACAAAGATAACAATCACTTTATATTAGTTTTATTACAAAGATAATCATCATTTTATACTTAGCCCGTGTTTTCCTTTAAGAAATAGTCACGACTGGTTACTTTAGTTCACCTGAAATAAGGTTTACTTTATAGACATACAAACTGACACCTCCGCACTTGAAAACTGTTCCCAATTACAAATGGTATACTATTATACACTACAAGTATCTAGTCAAGCTGATTGGAAACTATTTGTCCGGCGCTCGAAAGAAAAGCTGTTCTTGATCAGATTAATTAAAAATTTGCTGAGAAGTTTGTTCTACGACATATACACTTCTTCCTTTCTTTGTTTTTCTCACTGAGGTAATCGCTTCAACGGGCGTGCCATGGATCACGACTGGTCCAGATGATGATAATATGAAATTTCGCACTGAATTGGCTCAAAACGTCTTTCTCGGTTACTCGTTGATATCTGCATTCATTAGGTTTTACCAGTATAAAATGAGACGGATCTTAAATGTTATTAGTGATCAGAGGAAAATCTCAACCAAGAACGGTTCATCGCTACAATTTATTTTGCACATAATTATATTTACAAACTCAAAGGAACTAATTGTAAAAAGAATGGAGGGTGCAGAAGTCACAACCCTATAGGGGTTTAATCAGGCAATCTTACACCCTCATACATTTTAACTTGTAGTAATGGCGGTTACGTAGAGCAGATCTGGATTTATAATACATAGTTATAATAAATAAGATGCGAAAAATATAATGTACATGCATGTGTGAGAAGGCTCGTTCTGTAAAAAGGAAAGAAAATATGTTCTTATCATATCATACAATACAGTTATGATTTGTATTGTTTTCTAAAAACGTTAATGGTTATGCTGGTTTTGATATCTAGTGGCGCTCAATTCGGGTTTTTAACTGCATATTTTGCACCAAATTGGCCGTAATTGAAATTTTAGCGCTTTAGAAAGACATTTTTGCTTTGAACGTGTGTTGTAACTTTGTGTCAAGCTAATGTCGTGGGGAAAAATTTAAAAAAAAATCAGGTAGTTAATTTCAGTTGTGTTTGTAAACTAATTCGGAGAGCTGAAATTTAACTATTTCAAAAGCGTTCAGTGTATGAGCCTTAAAAACTGAGGTCTACATGGAGTCAAACGGTCTGAAAATGTAAATTGCTCCAAGAGCCCGTTTCTGTAAAAGGATGTAATGGGTAAAAGAAGTCTTGATTTGTAGTCGCTAACCCGGATCAGTACGCCGAATGAAACAAGTAAATACATGAAGTTTTAGTTAAGACTTTTCAAAGTGTCTACTTTACGGTAATGTCTTGGTTTTTGTCCCGATTGACTTTGCAATTTTGCGACTAATTGAGTCAATTTGAAACATCAACATAAGAAGTTCGTTTAGAATTAAACCAAGGCACTCTGTATGTTCCTCTTCCGATTGGTTTCCCTGTTGTTCGTATTGCTCTTTGGCCTTTGATTTTGAACCTCGTAGTGCATTTTGAGTTTGTACATAGGTCCTGCTGAATTGCAGAACTCAAAGTCACTCTTAAATCTTAGTCATTTTGTGGGAAGTGTGTCAGTTCTTGATATTAAAAACTACTTAAGTAGTAGAAAACACTTCCACTTCCCGAGATATGTTTTATCAACTGATAACAAGTTTGAGACACCTTCAGAAAGAAGTAACTCATAGAACATATACACACTTCAAACGATTAAAAATGGATTGACTCATTTCGGTTTGGACATTTTATGGAGAAAGAAGCACTAAATCTTTCTACTCTTCAAGAGAATTTTCGTGTTTTGGAATGTGGGTTTTGGCTTAACATCTACATCGTTCAATTATTAGAATCGTTCTATTTCAGCAAAACTGGATCATGCGGGATAAGAAAATAGGTTCATTGTTCTGAGTATTATCCTCGTTGGTCAGTATCTGTTTTGCTGCTAGTTCTCTGCCTTGCATGTATGTTTCACTTGTGTTTTTGATGTAGTTTTCGGACCTACTATATATTTGGTTGTATGCAATCCAGAGAGGTAACCATTTACAGGTATATTTATGTTTATATAACGACGCAGCTTCAGTCAATTAACTTTGTTTTGGGCGCATACTTCCTGATGCAACCGCAATATTTTCCTATGTCTTATCTTTAAACTTTATTGAAGAGAACTCCGACACTTTAAAACGTTTAGTATTCCACCAGAATGGAGCATGTAACAATACGCGAGGTTCTAATTTTGTTTTATAAAGCTCTTATACGTGGACATATAAAAGATCAGCAGGACTAACATTCATGGTTTACGGTCCAAGAGACGGAATAAGTGTCCCTTCAAGAGATCATACAATGTAAATACCGGTAATGAATTCATCTCTTTGTTCAACAGTTGAAACAAGTAATTTTGTAAGTGTTTATATAAAACTTTTTCATAATAGAATTGTAGCAGAAGACTCGCTCTGCGTTTTCTAAAGATTGTTGAAATAGAGTTATGCGGTTTGAATGAGTTACTGCTTCGAGAAAATAAATGTGATCAGCAATTTTGAATTGCTAAAATGCGTAGACCAAAAACGAGTTCCAGCCAGTGTTATTGTGATTTTACTAAGTCTAAACATACACTGAAGGAAGAATTTGGGCAAATATTCACATATTATAGGTCTCCGTCAAACAAATCAAGAAACGGTGCAGAGAGAAGTAAACATGACACAGCGTTAACTAAGCTTGAATTGAACCAAAGTGACTGAAGGAATAAGGTTTTTGCAAGACAGAAACTTCCATTGGAAAATAGAAAAGCAGTTGCTGCTATGGTCGCAGAAGACCGAAAGTCGCGTTTATCAATTGTAAGGGTGAGTTCTTGAAATATCAAAAAAGAAATGCTACGTAAGCCCTTCTGTGGGCCCACTATCAGCTACGGCAAAAGTTAAAGCTGTGATTTCAGTCTTGCAAAATGCAATTCATTTACGCAATGGATACTTTATAGTTTTTGCATGAACATCTCGGACCTTTGAAACACATTTTCTCAAAGATTCCTGACCGTTAATTATGGCTGCCTATAATACACTGAACTGCAAAAACTATGGAAGAATATCCTCACTTTTGAACCAGTGGCCGAAAATCTATGAAGTCATCATTCGTTTTGCTTGACTTGAAGAGCAAAAGAGTTTATCTTTCTCAAGGAGTCAAGGTTCATGAGTTGAGTTTGAAGCGGTACATGAATATGTTAGCTATTATATAGGAATAATTAAAAAACAGAAATTCAATGTTACTTTCAACACCAACAGAGTTTTCCCTATGTTCAGCATTTATAAAGGCTTAAAGCAACCTTCCATTAAAACTTTTGTTTTATTGACCAAAAATGTTTAAACCATCTACTTAATAACTATTTTTGGTCTTTTTAAGAGACACTACACTTCGGCTCATTGTGTCCAATTGTTCAGGTTTAAAATCCGGGTACCCAGAGAAAATCCTCATTGCGTATACCATGTACCAGCTTTCGTTGGTCCAATACATCCTCTGCGGTCCGGATGCAAGATAATGGCCCACATTCCCTTTAGACGTACATCCAGCGGTCCTAAAAGGCAGCAGCAAAAAGCAGATTGTAGAATGCACACAAACGTTATTATGAGAACTCCAGTTCACAAAGTGCCATCCCAACCAATAGCTTTGGATCTTGTTCGAATCCAGCAGGTATATATAATATCGATGTGCTTTATGTCTTCGTTTTAGTAGTAGTAATGTAGATAGCGGTGCAATGATTTCCGTGCAGCCTTTTGCTAGACAGATATTAGACAGCGGTAAAGATCGATTCTCTAACGTTATTCAGCGACTATTGGCATACAATTCGACATGCACTTAACCGTTTAGTTCAACTGTAGCTTTCAACTTGGAATCATCACAGTTGTGTACTCGCCTAGTTCTTCTATAAAATTATTCAGTTAAAAGTTTAAAGCTTAGTGTTAAAAATTAGTTTTGAAAGTATTTATCAACATGTGAACGTTAAGACAGCCTTGAAACTTATTTATTGGTACTCGAAATCTATCAAGAAAGGAATTTCCTCTGTACGCAAGGGATCTTCTATCGCCCTTAGAATGTAATTTAGTTTTTCACCGCGAATCGTCTTGGCTTTTTTGTAATTTGAGTTGTAGTGTGACTTGAATTTCAATCGCATTTTTAAAACAAAAGAAGACTATCTTCATCAGAGATCTCTGCACAAATCTAAGAATTATACGCGAATATACCGGCTACTGGCTCAAATCAACAAGAAACAAGCCTTTATCGTCGAAAGATGTCTCAACATCTTACCTTTATCCGGTACATGCCAGCAACCAGTTTCCCTGACGTCCTGGAAGTTTAGAACAAAGAATCTCAATTTTATTTATAGCTGTTACTATCTAAGTTAAAAGCGATACAAACATAGTCCATTCTTGTGGTTTTACCACTGCCATTTGATAGTCTTTCATGATTCGAGGGGTCAAAACACTTTTCTAGTTTCGTTTCCAAAGCACGTGAACTCCACCCAAAATGTGTCGGTAATCAATGAGTCTCTTCGCTCGCCATGCTGCTTTTACGCCTTCGTTGGTAAGTCATGTCACGTCAGTTCCTTTTCTGAAGTAACTTGCTTTTATGGAGTTTTGTGAATGAACTACGAGCTTGGTAGCGTATTTGAGACCATTGATTCATCTCAGCACATCATCATTTCATTTACAGTTTCTTGACAAGAATTCAACCATTAACCGCGCCATATGCGTGCAATGCCACCTTTATTACCCAACGCAATCAATGCCATCTGACAAATAATAAAGGCTGGTGTTTAGAAATATCAGTCCAACAACTGCACAAGCAAGAGGACAGAAACATTCAAATCGTGTGTGTATATAAAGGTCTCTTTTAGAATACTGAAAAGTAAGAGATTCCTGATATTGTTTACTGGTTTACAGTAATTATAAATGTGTGTTTAACAATTGGAACGATAAGTTTTCGCTTTTAAGTCTGTGGTGAACTTCTATTTTCAAAACAAATAGATGTAAATGAGCGTGTCGGCTCGAGGCTACTGCGTAAGTGTTAATGTGAACTTTCTTTCGTGTTTGTTTAATTTATTGCTTATATTCTTGTTGAGGTTTTTACAAAGAAGTGAATAGCCTAGAATTATTAATTTGTTTTAAAAGACTGCAAAGTTAGACCGCCTGCTGATGACAAGTCAAACCACGAGAGCCATCAAATTGTCAGACACTTGAAAAGAGGCTAGCGAAACAGCTCAGGTCAAGAGTTGCCTTAGGGAAAGTTGTGGATTTTCCAATGCTATCAATCTTGGAACATTCTTTTTTTCACTTGTTTACAATAGAAATGCAGGAAACTGTTTTAAAACAAAACTCGAGACTTCAGCAGATGGTCATTCACAATGAAAGTTTAAAAATTCGGTGCTAGAAGAGATTGCTAGATCTTTGCATGTTGTGCTAGACTGGATAAGGTTGGAGTGGCCTTGTTACACCGATAGCATTCTGTGACAGTGTCAATTAAGTCTATAGATGACAGATGAAACAGTCACCTAACCGTGATATGGCGCTCTATATAGTTCTATAAAAAAATTAACAGAAATATACGAGATATGCGACCGATATGCGCCAGATATTCGCTTATCGTATCAAATGTCCTAATACGTAGACGCGCTCATATCGTGCATACTAATTCGAAACAGGTGGATCTTGCTAAAAATAAATCGAAATCAGTAGTATTTGTGGGAATTCGTAGGATGGCTACAATCTAGATAAATTTGGACATATCTTTTTTAACATAACGAAACTGCGCTGTGATGTTTAAGTGACACTATGACTTTTTCCCCATAGACGGTAGTTGTTTAAAGGAAACACAAGTGAAATCCCGATAAAACGATCATTCACCAAGTTATTTATTTGATACCTTGTTTTGGTTTGATTGTGACCTTTCGGTAGAAATTGGTTTTTCCTTTTGAGAAGCCGAATTCTAAAGTTCGGATATTCTAGTTGGTGTGTATTCGCTAAGTAGTAACCTCAAAATAATATAATGTTTAAACTGTGCGGAACATTTCCTGATCACCGCTTTAGTGCGACATATTCCATCAAAGGTAAATTAAGTACGATTTTTCCTACATTTCCAAAATCTATAATATTAAACGGCTCTTTGATTGCCTTTTCATAGCAAGTTGTATGCAAGACTATTTCCGCAGAGTGTGCTGATGAAATTCAATAAGTTTGCCATTGACTGTCAGCAAGTATTTTTCTTACATTATTTAGATATACAAATATATTTGTTTTGATAAGAGGTATTAGAAAGTTGTATCTTTAATAGAATATAGGTTGTTTGAACTAAGCGTTTGTACGGATTTCCACAATGCTTACTTTTGGCAATGTATTATTTATTTTAAAATGATACCCGTTTATATTGTTCTTGCATTGTAAAACTTTCATGTGAGAATGTCGGGCGAAGTGTTTTGTTTCTTTGCTTAGGTTAATAATATCTAATAAAACCGAGCGGCATTTTAGCCGAATTATAAATTTTATTTGAGTGACAAGGAAATTACAGAGGCATCAGCCCCGCCTGAAACTGTGGTATGAAGTTCTCCGCCCGCGCTGTTGTTCGTGTGACGTCTGGCGAGTTTCGAACTAAATTGGATTCTTTTAAACCCTCTTGTACTCTGCTAAACTCTTTCCGTCCATCAATTTCTCGTCTTCACTAACTTGTTGAAAACAACTCTCGAGTTATCTTTTTACTGCGCTTTAGTTTGCTGTCAAGTATTCTAGAAAGCGCAGGGAAGTAGTATCGGTAATAAGTTCAAATAAACGCCAAGGTCGTGAACGCATAGACAGTCAAAGATTTGGGTCTATTTTGGTCATTTAAGCGCTCTGACGACCATTCGAGAGGGCGCATGCCGCCAATAGTTTGGAACAAATTACTTGTACTCCCGCGTTCAAATAGACAGGATGTTTATAGTTGAGAAAGAAGCACAAATTTGAAAAGTGTTGCCTTAATCACGGTGGCACATTCGTCCAATAAGAGATAATTCTGTCAAATAACTGATTTACTAATTGCGGCGGTTCCGATCGCTGCTCAATGGTTCCTAACATGAAACTGGACAACATGTGCAAGTAACGAGCGAGTTTTTATGTAGTCTGTGGTGTTGCCTGGCCATGCTTAGCACGACCTCAGAAGCTGCAAAGAGTTCACCTTCTTCACATTGGACACAGAGCAAGGTATGCCTGTTTAAGATTGTGTTTGTTTTGAGAATCATGCTGACATCGCGCACTGAAGTCTGATGCGACTCATTAACCAGCTATCGAGATCAGTGTTATTATACAGCTGACTACAAAGACAAACTACGTAAACATTCTCACTCAAACCACACAAGAAAACATTGCGAGTTGATGGGGTTTCGTATGTAAACTTCATATGACAACTCAGACAATGAATTGCTATTAATTTAAGTCTTAAGTTGTGTGTTTTCTTACTGTCTCTATAATAAGCAACAGTTTCTTGCTATTTCGAATATAATATCACCGCGGTAAGATCTAATTGTTTGATCCTTGTTGAAAGTATAAGCAAATAGAATTAAGTGCACTGTTTGTAAAGCTATTCATTTCTTGTAATTATTGTTTTTCATCAGTTCATACACGTTTTTGCGCATCTAAAGCCTTTTAAAGTATAAAAACAACCTCGGCTTTTCTTTGAAGCCCTATTTCGGAACAAAGGAAGTGTGTATAAATTATTTGTTCTGAAACGGCCAAGTGTCGATGTGTTTACAACTAAAAGGGTTGTGCAGAGTTACGTTTCTACGCTGTACCCTTAAACTAATCGGAGAAACCAACCTGTTGATAGTTTGTTTCTTACATTCGCTTGCACTGGTTAGAAGGTTTTTAACTAGCATTGTGGTGGAGGCATCTGCCAAAAGGTAAGTTGAAGTGTTAGTGTAGTGCAGAAAAGCAAATAGTAAGGTGACAAACTTGTCACTAACTCATAAAGAGGCCCGTAAGTGGCAATTAACACTCGAGTGATGATCAGGTATCAATACATAGGACGAACAAGAGCTGTTGGCCCAAAGGCATAGCGTAATCCTCGGCCGCAATGCCGAACAGATTCATCGCAGGGATGCGATCGCGCGGTTGGGAGATTGGGTGCGGCGATCAACTCCACACAACTAAAGCACAGACAACGGGTCTCAAGCAACGTGTCAAGTACATATTCAATTCAAGTATTGAAAGAAACTGTTTAAAATTCATTACGGTGAAAGTAAAACTGACACAAAGTATTTTACTGTGTGTTAGGCTGAAAGCACGATCTTCTGTTTCTTCGCACAGATTGAATGTGCTTTTCAAGTGGCCTTTGAGAGATAGTATTGAACTCTTGTTCCGATCGATTTTAAGAGTTTAGTTCTTCAGCCAAAACATCCTTTCTCATTGTTTAGTGTCGGCATGATATGCAAATAGCAGAGAAGCCAAGCTGAGGGAAATTCATTCTTGTGTATTATTGGGCCGCTGGAAAGGCACAAAACGTCTCGCTCTTTGCTAGTCGGCTTTTAAACAACTGAACTGAGAGAAAGATAGTAGGATAAGTTGTGAGTGCTTTGGTTTAAAGCTTTCGTGACTGGTAGGTGTCAGGAAGCGAAACGAAGAAGCATTATCATAACATTACTGATTCAAGATTATTCTACCACTCAATCGATGCTAAGAAACCGCTTGGATGACCTGACAATGTGGTTTGAAGTTGCAAGGTAACGAACTGGCCACTTGGTATAGTAACATTGTTCCGAATATGTTTGTTTCCGAACTAAAGAACATTCAAATCAGCATGAGGTAGGACCGTCGCTTGAGCGGGGGAGGAATACAAACTATCAATTTCTGTTTCCTGAATATAACAACGGCCGGCTCTGTTCAAACGAATTTAAATATTCACGCGAACAAAGCTTTTATCATTCATGAGTAGCTTGTAGGAGATTATAGTAAACATTGCAGGTCACTTTAGCTTAGAGAACAAATTCTCTGTTAACCTTCGAGTTCTTGTTAATCTATACTGTTTGGTTGTTTATAGAAAAATTGATAGATAATCGCAGGTTTGCAAACACTGCCATTATGTCGCTCAGTTGATCTCAAACAGTTTATCGAGTTTGCCCAATATTGATCTGATCCTCAGCAAATATCCGGCTTGTGTCGGGAATTAATGATATCTACAGATTTTCTTGAAAGTTGAAGATTTTAAGTACTGCAAGCCTAAAAGCACTTGAAGTTGAACGAAAGAAACACCGCGACCGAAACGTTGTCAAAGGGGCTTTTTCTGGGGGACTTTGAGCAAGTTTGGATTACTGCCGTTCCAACGTTGTAGAAAAGGTAATTATATTATTGAGAGCGCACTGGGATTTTTTTTAATAAAAACTCGGAATTTTTTACCAGTGAGTGCAAAAGTCATTAGGAGAACTTGGTGACATACTGTAATAAAATAAACCATTTTACTGAATAATTAATCAAATCTGTTGGCCTGTTAGCCGATTCAAACATGCGTCACGTCAGGTAGGAGTAGAAAACCTCCTGCTTCTGTGTTCTTGTATTAATCTTGATGATTTATTCAACGCATTAGTTTGGTTCGAAGATAGCGTGGAAAGACATTATCTGCTTGGCTCGCCCCGATGTAGCGAGCTATTAGGTTTCAAACCAAAGGTGCAAATTACTTCGCACCTTGACTTATTGTGTTTGGCTGAGTAGACTGTGGAGCGCGACCGTATCGTGCTCGCAAGTAAGCGCGAACTCGCCTTATTTAGGAGCGCAGAAACGTTCTCTGATCTTGTTATAATGGGAACTCACTTCAAAGCGAACCGCCACCTAATCTTGTATAATTTACACCATAAAACGTTCGCTGTACGAGTCACGACTCAGGAAATATATTGTCACATTTCATTAAGCAAACCAATCGTGATATCGGTATACAAATTGTCTAGAGTATGTGGTAATAATTGCGCATTTCGCAGTTTGTCGCTGATCTTTGTGGCCATTTAACATACAGAAGTAGAGCGCGCTGAGGTATTTTTTCTGTAAACAAAACGTTCACGAGTTGTTGTTTAGAAGCCCGATACCTCTCTTACTTGCTCACGCCCACTTCTCATACAAACAAAGAGAATAAACCTACAAAGAACTCCGGTGCAAGTAGTCATAGAACTCCGCCTCTCTGTTTATATTCCTCATATCATTGGGTGTTCGCGAGTATTATTATACGATTTTCTTTCATAATCTGCCAATCAGAGACACGCTGAAGAGTAAACAAACGCCGTGGCACATCGGGAGGCCTCAATTGATTTACAAATAATTGGAAACTTTAATACGACAAAAAATAATTAAAATCTGTCTGGCTCGCCACTCAAGAACTTGTCAATTCCCTGAGCATCGCTTGGAAAGTGATCGGCAAGGCTCGGTCACACTCACAAAGAAGTGCCGCCGCACGAAATTTAAACCGTCTTCTCTTTAGTAAGAAGAAGTTTTCCCATCATTCCCTAAGGCGCTAATTGCTGGGGCCTTTTGACCATCAATGTTGTAGTGTAGTGTTTTGATCGTGTAAGCAATTTTTTTGTGTGTCAGTGCAAACTTTGACGCCACCGACTGCTAAGGCCCGGGGTTATAAAACATTTTACATTGAGCGTAAATTAAGGTTAATTATGACATCCCGGCTCGAGCTGTTGGGAAGCAGAAGTTCCAGTCAAATCGCTGCCCGGCCACCACTAGCAAAGAGAAAGAGATCCGAGACCCGAGATCTGTCCCCGCCACTAACTCCCATATCTCCAACATCATCTCACTCGAAAGTAGCAGGGGCTTCCTCATCCGCTTTTGAGTTAATAGAAGCTGAGGTATGGTTATAAACGTGTAGGATCGTCATTCAACCTACACAATCCAGTCAGTTGTTAGCTAGAGGCTTGCGCATGTGAACGTCAAGTGTCTTGGCAGTCCACCGGTAAACACACTATTGTGTGGACAGCGTTTTATAGCAGCTACCCAGATGTTCTCTAGATGATGGTAAAGTGCTATTAGTCGCTGTGGCTTGGGAGTTTGTCCATAGCGTCAACGCTTGTGAAGCAACCTGCTTGTGAGAGGCTAGTTCTGTGAAGCGAATCACCCGAGTGTTCGCTTGCTATCTATATCACGCGTGCTATGTTTATTAGATAATAGCCTTATTAATACCTTATGTTTTTACTGCGTTCTAGGATCGCGGTCTTGGGCTCCATGGAGCGAATACAGCAGTGAGTCAAGTGACTTGTGTTGGGTCTTCGCCACCAGCAATTGCAACCAGTCAGAACGCACTTGTCTCTGGTGCACCGAGGCTCTCTCACACTCCACCAACACACGAGTTCAGTCGGCACAGCGACATGAGGGACATACTTCCACCTCCCATGCAAACTCAAGCGCATCCGTATTTTCCGCCGCAATTCAACCCAACTGTACACTACCCACAAAATCAACCACGGTTTGATTTCCAACAACCCCTAGAGCCGTATCAACATCAACAGCAGCAGCAGTTTGGTCAACCGACAGGCTATCATCCAACGAGTCAAGGTTTGCCCGGAGTCACTCACCCTCAAGCTGGGCTTCACAACCAGCCACGACATAGTCTTGGATTGAGACCGCGACCGGAGGATTTAGACCCTCTACAGTCCGTGTCCATTAACCATTTCCATCCAGGGATTGATCATGGACCAAACAGAGACGATCCTTATTCAGTGAGGAGCAGACATGATATTTTTGGCCAAATAAGACGAGATGTGACTGCGGGAGGCCTACAGTTTCCTAATGAGACGCAGGTATAGAGAAACAAACTCTGTTAACTACACAGTTGTATTAACTTCTTGTCATAACACCCGAGGAGCGTTTGCTCTTTTAATCACAACATAAAAACGCCTCTAACAGAACGGCATCCAATACGTAAATATTTCGTGTCACTTTTATTGAACACAAACGCTATCTTTGTGGCTTAGCTTTTCTTCCTGTTTCTTTGTGATTAAAACCTGCTTACCAAATGCGAAGACCTCACGAGATCTTTGCACATGAAAAGAATTTTGTTCATTTTTATATACAAAATACGTTAAATTGCTTCGAGTAGGCAGGAACTATATACTTCAGAGATTTGCTAACCACTTGTACATATAGGATATATACATTTCACTTGGTTTACCTTTGTGGTTAAGGAGTAAGATAAACTCTTCTCTTCAGGAAACAGAATTTGACTAATTGAGGTTCAGCTGGTACAAGAATTGGTTTTTGTGGATGAAAAATGGTTTCTTTCTAACTTTAAACAAAAGAAGAAAGAGTAGCTTAAGCGAGCATTGACTCATTGACACCTTTTTTGTTGTACTTCCCTGTGAGAAATACTTGACAGCATTTCTTAGTGTTTAATGTCACTAATTCATGTTTCTTTCATGATCCTTTCAATTTTTATCAAAGAGCAAACACTTGCCAGATCTTACAGTGCGAAACTAAAGACTACTCAATGCCACGTACAAAATGAAGTGATGTTTTTAAACTAATCCATCTCAAACAATACTCTCTTTGAGTTCCTTAGTATTTCCCTCGAGTAATATTTGAAGCAAAGTCTTTACAGCCAACCCCTCAACAAGTGCCATGGTGTTATGAATTGAAAAATAAGTCATTAGGCAGCACATTCATTACAATGAAATTGCTGAATTGAAAGTTTAATTTCAAGTGAATACAATGCATAGGTGTAGTGCTCTGGCTTCTCCAACGAGATAGAAGTGCCGGAGCATCGTCTAGCAGAGTGACAATTTGTCTTTTAAAAATATCGTTTAATGTCGGTTAAGAAACAAAGACAACAACACCAATTATCGAGACTGGCCTAAGGCGAAGAAATAAAAGTGAGCTACGAATAAGGAATATTACCACCGGTTCACGAGAACAAGTGATCATGAAATCTTCACCAACCGCCGATTCACACAGTTGGCCAACCACAAGCATAAATTGTAATGGCGCGATGAAATATCCACTTGACCCGCCAAGACATCGAACGTTGCATTAACTTGGCTGTCGAGTAGCCTTCGTGTGGTTTAGCTCTTTCATTTCTAATGCTAAAACACACTTCTTCTGCTTAAGTCAAATAATGAGTTTAACGAAACAAACGTGTTGTCACCTTCGTGTGAAAGTGGTTATCGTGTCTTTAAAAGTAGTATCGTATAAATTTTATTGTTTCAATAGCCCCTTGAGAATGTCTACTCTCTTTTAGTTTGGCGCGAGACGTTCCGCCATGTTGTTGAACTTCTCGGACTATAATGGAAATTAAAACACATTACAGGTTGTCTGCAAACCACACTGGAGCAGGTTACTTTAGGAAATAAAAACTGGTACAGTTTATCTTCGTTCCACCCGCTAAAACCCATTTGGAAAAGGGAAATTTAAGTATCGAAAGGCAATCTCCTGTCGAGTTCTCTATTGAAGCTTACATGAAGGAACAAGCGTCTGAGTTGTGTTTAGTTCTTGTGAATGGCTTATGGGTCGCAGTGGGGCGTAATTTATAAGAGTACTTAAAAGAAAGAGTCCTCCTGAGTTGTTATATTACGTCGTTTGTTTTAACTTGAAGTACAAATTTAAGTAAGTAAACTGTGCAATAATTTACGAGTGCCTAGATAAGACCGTTAGATTCTTGGCGATGGCCATGTGTGCATTGTATTCTCGCCATGACCTGAGTGACTCGAATAACCCAACTTTCCGGCAGATTTCGATTCAGGCACGGGAGAACAGAATTTGCCTCGCAAACGTTTCGAGGCCTTCATGAAATGTTAATAGTTATTCTTTACAGTAAACTTTTGATATACATACACCGCAAGATACTCTACCTAGTGCGCAAAGGGCATCTTTTATCAGAGTCACAGTTTCTCGAATTGAAAGTATAGATAAGGACTAGTTGAGTGATGTCTCCTTAATAATTTTGTAACAGCTTGTAGTTTCCCACAGAATAAAAATTCGTCATTTCTTTCTGCGATGATAGTTTTGGAGTTCTCTGTCCAGATTCAAAGAAAGCTGCAAGAACATAATGAATTTTATCGTGAACTCAGACCACACATAAGGAAATTTAATATTTTCTACCCAGGAGATTTTTTGAACGAAACCCGACTTTCATGAATAGTAGGACAATTAACAGGGTTATTGGCGTCTTCTTCAAAGGAAAATTGTAATATACAGATCAATTTTTACCTTATTTTATACCGCCAGCCGAGTAAAACTGTATACTAACGATGCTTGCTGACATTGTCTATTCTAGATCATTACACTAGAGAGTCTTTCTTAACAGACTTTGGTCTTCAATCTACCCAAAAGCTTTCTTCGCAGTTTCTATCAGCGGTTCTCCAATTATCGTGGAAAAGGAAGATACAGAGAAAATCCCTTAATACAAATTTCCATGTTATTAATGCTCCTTTACACTGGAGCCAAAATATATTGAGGATTTACAGGTTTTAAAAGTTGGGTAATTTTTGCTCAGAAGAATCAGAATAATCTAGAGTCATGTTTAATATACGTGTGCAAATGCATCTTCTTTCTCCCTTTCTGTCGAAGAATTCAAATATGTTCTGTGCATTTTAGTAAATAATACCATTCCAGAACTCCTTCTCTCATTTCATAATTATCCTAACACTTCTTTTTTGTTAGTTTGTTCTTCCCATAACGCACAATTGGAGACAGTCGTGTTTCTTCAAATATTGTATTTTGTCTGACGTTTCTAAGGCTGATCTCTTCATGGTTGCTTAATTCCACAAACTCTTGTTTTGGTGTTGAATGAATAACATTTATGAATAACATATATACATTTATTTTGTCTTAAGAATCGCAATCATCCAAGCACCAACAGCAAAGCAGGCGACCCTCATACCATCCACGCGGTTAGAGGAGAAGGTAGGAAGAATCTTATCAAATCTTAAAGACTCTAATTGCACTGAAACACACAAAAAACCCCCGTTTTCTGAAGCGGAAAGTATTCCGTGATACTATTCAACTGTTGTCAGAACATTTCCACCCCAGTACATTTGGATGTCATCATAAAGGATAGTGCGATATCAATAGATTTATTAGAGGTTTCTGGTGGTAAATTAATAAGGAAGAGAATAGAGTAATCGATGATACCTTTTGAGTGAGCTAAGACTAAGCCACTTGAACGGTAGAATTATGCTCAGAATAGTAAAGTTTGAATTAGATAGTTTTTTACTAATTTACTGAGTTAAGTATTGGATCGTTGATCCTCCCACGCAAGGAAAAAGCCGCCAACCGCAAAACCCGCACTTCTTATTTAATTTGACCGATGGCCATTTTCTGCCGTTTGCACTTGTCGTGAGAGCATCGCGAACTGTAACTGGTGCCATCTTCTTGTTCCTATTTGCACCTAACAATGAACCACTAGTTACAAGAGTGACATTGTCGATCTACTCTGCTCCTAATTTACCACCCCTTTCGCCTTTCAGATGTCAAAAAGGCTCGCATAAAAGAAAAGGTTCCATAAAAGAAGCGAATATCTTGTTAGTTCTAACATCAGTAGTTTGCTTCATTCGTTTGTTAGAACTGTTCGTTTCCTTTGCCCTTTTGAAACAACAAAATTCATGTAGCAGGCATTTTTTGTGTAACTTTATCTTCATTTCAATATCGTTTTCCGTTGACTCGTTTTCTTATTGATCAATCGCCATTGTGAAAAATGAAAAATGAAAATGAAGTTGTGCTTCTAAGAACGTATCTTTTACTTTATACTTCAAACACATTTTGTGTTTTTTGTGCCGTGCTTAGATTAACGGAGGCAAGAATACAGTTTTCCAAACTGAGGCACTTAATTTCCTTTGGTGTTTTGAAAAGCCTTTTAGTTTGATTCTCGCGAGGAATCTTTCGTTGCAATCTTGTTATCACAAAGTACGCCGCTGTTTTCGATTCAAACTGTGCTCGATGTCGTTTTTAGTTTAGTTTTTATAACAATTGGGAATTTTTCCCAGTCTTTAACCAAGCTGCGCAAAATATTTTTGAAAATCTGGCAAATCGACGGTTCTGCTCGTTGTTTATTCAAGTTATTTATTTACTGTTGATGTGCTTAGAACGACCAAATAATTACTGGACTAACACTTCTGTCTGTACAATACTTTTCAGCTTAAAGTAATTTCTTCCAAACTATATGAAACAATAAAATGAGTTCAGTTTATTCTAACTTGAACTCTCACACCAATGTGCGAGTCGGTGCGATAAATTTCTCGTTTAAAAGCTATTTTTGCCGAAGGGGTGTGACTTTAATTCCACGATTAAAACTATTTATTTGTGTCAGCCTTCTCGCTGCTCTTGTTCTATCGTCGTTTCAACCCCTGAAGTGAAGTTTAATGAAAGACATTTTGGCAGAAAATTGTTTTCTTTCTTCCGCTAAACGTTATGCAAACAGTATTTAGACGAAAGCACTATAAACAGCTCCATCGCCCTCCGGCCCGAGCGCGACTCCCTCGTCAGCACTCCCGAGTTATTTTAGTTTAATTTCACCAACAAGATTTGATAGTTTATACTACGTGCTCCCGCTGCGAAAAGTATCAAAACTGCACAGAAGGGTGCTTCTATATATTTCTTGTGTAATGAGTTTCTTGTTGTAGAACTACAAGCTTAATACTAATTGTCAAACGACACACAGTGTGTGAGTTGTTCTTCACTTAACTTAAAAGCAAAGCATTACCAACGTTCAAGCTGAATGCGCAGAAACCCATAACAAAGACTATAAATGTGTTTACGCAATTTTCGGAAGGAGTTAGTTTGAATTCAGCAATAAGTTCCAATTATTTTCACGCTACTGCACTCAGCAAAATTGAGTAGAATGTTTCTGTAGCTCTTTCATGGTTTTGTGCCTATACAATTACTGTTTAAGATTTTGCCAGCACCATTTTGATCCTCTTTTCTGAAACCACAAAATTGAAACGGTACTCAAGTATCTACTTAAACTAACGCTGCAAATCTTAATTAAGCTTTAAAGGGGATGAGTAACGGCTTAGACAGTCGATTTTCTTTCTTTTCATTGCTTTGTTAAAACACCAACCAGCATACGCTGAAATTAAGATAAGATGTCAAGTACGATTTGTTGAAACAAGAAATTTTAGTCGCTTTGGGAAATTAATCTTTTATAAAAGTTAAAAGAAAAAGTTATCAGCAACTATTTCTCGAGGCATCACCGTAGACTCAAACAATAAATTGTCTGTCTTCAGAGTTGCTTTTATAATGCTTCTCATGACACAGTAAAACAGCTTAACTATACTATGTTGTTGTTGGCCGATGTTTGTCTAAAAACCAGAATAGACTTAATTTTTAAGCTAGGTCTGCTGACGAATGACCATTTATTTTGTTTGACTTGAGGAGTACAAATTATTGGTATTAATTATTTCTCAAAATTGAGAACTCGAAAAGTTTGCTTAGTTTCCAAATACAGTTGGCACCAGTCACAACCCTTAAGAGCTTGGCATCGTAAAGTATTGATTGGTGTAAAAAAGGGAAAAACGTTATCTCAGCTTTATACGTTTCTTTCACAGAGTTGGCGTAAAAGCAAAAATCAGACAATTAATGTTCTACTGACGAAAAGAAACTCATTAGTTTAATCTCATTTTCAAATCCAGCGTCAAATATACGTCTTTCTGTCCTCAAAGCGCCCAGAAGTGAAAAACCCAGACAACAGTTCCTTATGTTTTAAAAAAGTAATATTTTTTATCTTGTACACTTCAATAAGACATCCAGGCTTTAGCTATAACCATTAGTGAGTAACATGATAAACTTCCCTGGCAGAAAGAACTGGATTTGTCCAAACTATCATACATTTGTTTAAGTACGTTTTCATGTTTTGAAGTGGAAGCGCAAACAGAAAAATTTTGTTTGTGATCGAAAATTCAGTTTTTGTCTTTTCTCTCCGCTTTAGCTAAACCCAAGCGAAATAGTGAGCAAGAAAACAAGGACTCTAACGATGGTGAAGGGCCAGTTCATCCGTCCGACGTGTTTTGTTGTGTTCCTGGTCGTCTTTCACTTCTTAGCTCAACGTCAAAATACAAAGTCACTGTCGGAGAAATCCGCAGACGACTTTCGCATCCTGAATGTTTGAACGCATCTTTACTTGGAGGAGTTTTGAGAAGGTAAATTTCCTTGAGTATGACATTTGTTCAATCCCTTATTAACTTTCTTTACATAAACCTTTTTTGATGTTTTTTCTTTCGTAGTTTTGGCTGATTTACTAAATAAATTTAATGTCCCTGCAAAACTTTACAACTCAATGTTCCTCTTGATTTGAAACATGTTTCAAGCGAGCCGAGTACATGTAACTTTGGTCGCTCCACGACATTGTTTTAAAAAGTTCGAACTGCTATGTTCGTACTATATCTTTATGTATGCATTTGTAAATAGAAAAATTTAGGTCAGAACTTAAGTTCACAGACAAGTCTTTAGAAGTTGTCTTTTATGTGGGTTTAAGACTCGTAAGAATATACACATATATGCTTGCAAATATTTTTTGAGAACTGTGGACAAATACACTACTGATTATGTTAGCCAGCAAGTGTCGATCCACTTGTCTGAACTGACGTCATTTCAGGGAAACTTGCATAAAAGTCATTTCATTGCTTTAGAATATTTTGTTAACTTTGTAGAGTCAAGATGAACTCAATCCATCGCTTACTTGATATCTTTTTAAAGGAGCCTTGTTAAATTCTCTGAGGTCATTACTGAGCGAGTTGAAAAACATACTTGGCTGGAAAAACGCAGCTGAGTTTACAGCAAAGAGATCCTTCTCGAAAGTCTTCTATGTTCATAATTTCTCAAGATTTGAAAATTGAAAGTTTTGATGTTAAAGAATGTTAAAGAACAAGAGTAAAGATGCAATATTGTATCCCAGACCCGTTCTATGTTTTATTTGCTGTAACTGGGATCCCTATCAAGAATAACCCGTAACATTGTTCTGTAGAGCCAAGTCTAAGAATGGAGGAAAGTGCCTGCGAGATAAGCTCGAGAAGATTGGACTAACACTCCCCGCGGGCAGGAGAAAAGCAGCGCAAGTCACCCTACTAACATCGCTTGTCGAAGGTGAGGGGACATGGTTCTCTGTCTCTCTCTCTCTGTCTCTCTATCTCTCTGTCTCTGTTTCTGTCTCTGTCTCTGTCTCTCTCTTTCTCTGTTTCTCTTTCTCTCTCTCTCTCTCTCTCTCTCTCTCTCTCTCTCTCTCTCTCTCTCTCTCTCTCTCTCTCTATCTCTCTCTCTCTCTCTCTCTCTCTCTCTCTCTCTCTCTCTCTCTCTCTCTCTCTCTCTCTCTCTCTCTCTCTTTCTCTGTCTCGCTATGTCTGTCTGTCTCTGTCTGTCTCTCTTTGTCTCTCTCTCTGTGTGTGTCTCTCGCTCGATCTGTAAATACTTACTAGTACTAGAATTTTGTCAAGTTACTGTTAGTACATTTGTACTTGCTTTAGCAATATCTGTAGAGATCATGCTAATAAAAAGCGACCATTGCTATCTGTCTGTCTATCTATCTGCATGTCTGTCTGTCTGTCTGTCTCTTCTCTCTTCTCTCTCTCTCCCTCCCTCCCTTTCTCTCTCCGTCTCACACATATACACACTTTCCGCTTCTTGACTTTCGCCGGTATACGTTATTAGACTATCCACCCGCCATATTTCCCCTTTGCGACAGTTTCTCACTTCAGTTTGCGGCCAACTAAGAGTTTTTCCGGCCGTTTTCCACATTTTGCAATGTTTCACTGATAGATTACAAATTGGTAATTTTGAGGGTTGTTTCGGACGATTATTTCTACTAAAACATCACAATCTATCAAATTCAGTGCTTCTGGTACTTTTATTTTCGTAATAAATTCTTACTAAAGTCTTAAGATTTGAATGAGGAAGTATTGCTTACAACACACAATACAAACTTTTATCGCTGCGAGATTGCACACCGTGATAACTCGTTTCCTGAATATGTTATGGAAACACAGGTAAAGCAGGAATTGTGAATAGTTTTCAGTACTGTTCATCGCTTGAATATGTGTTTGACCTTGCATTTTGTGCGCCAATGAAGGCTTTGAAATCCAAAACATTTCTCTCACAAACGCTTTCGTTGACTCGCCCACCTGCTGGTTTGAAACAAAAATATCTTGCTTTCTAAGCTGTTATGAACGACTTCAGATAATGCAATACATTTTATCTGTTTCGCTAAATTTGGTTTTGTGGAAGACTTTGCAAGTTTGGTTCAGTTTTAATGTCACTGAAAATGTTCGGTTATGCAAACGACGCCAATCAAGACGAGGTACTACCATAGTCCACTACAGTTGCCAATGACTCAGTTTGCATCGACTATTGTGATTTTTAATTTACTTTAATTCCACCACATAAAAACTTTTTAATGGTGCGAAACATTAGCCGAGCTTGACAACGGTACATTGTTCGCCTCCTGTAGTTCGATATTTCGAACAGACTTACCGCGTTTCTGAAGCAAAATGTTAGATACGCATGGAGACGTACATTGCTATGCTGGAATGTCTCTTTTGTTTGTTGAAGTCCTTGTTCCAAAGGTGTTTTATTTTGTTGTCTAGGTTAGAAGTTATAATTATTTTTGTTATTATGTCGATAGTCTACCGTCATTCGTAGAGTATGTCGCGTTTTCAAGACCGAATAACTACCCTGCATGGAGACATACACTAGAAAGTTAGATAAACCCTTTTTTAAGTTTGAAACACCAGTAACTGGCACTATTCGGTAGCTTCAAGGAAGTTAATTGTAGTCAATCTTAAGAACAGACTTTTGGCAAGGACTCAAATTTAATCGAGACATTCAGTAAATGCAACATAAAAAGTCGACATGCCCAGGCGCACCACGGGTCATTTCTGATCCGCTTTTCCCCGAGTTTAGCAACACAAGGCTCGTATCACAGCTGTGTTTGGTCTTTCATATTACATCAAAGCAGAATACACTCAGAAGCCTTCAAGCAGTCAACCATGGACCGAATCGAATTGCGAGACAGTTGCTATATTTGGAATAAAAAGAAACGAAATGAAGGATGACTGAACAGCAGTTGGAACAATGTCTACATGCGAATTACGCGTTTTATATATACTGATGTAGCTAGGGACTGTTATTATTCTCAAAACTTACTGACTGCTCTGAACATGTGCAACACAAAGTTTTTTTTTTTCAAAAGGTCTTGCGACTTTGATAATAAAGTTTTAATACGATTTTATGGAGGTTTGCGGCTATCCATACGACCTTTGCAAGGTCCCTTTTCAGAATTGCGTGAGAAATTGGGCAGTTTGTAACCTCCGAGCATATGTGTTGCATTAAGGGGGTGCACACTTAACCAAGGTCAAACCTCGCTTAAGTTATACAAAAGTACTCACGAGATTATGGTAGTAGAAAAGCTCTATTTTGTTTGAGTTATATTGTCAAAATTTGAGTAGTTTAGTTCTAGTGTTTGAAATAAAGGACAGAACTGCAGCGTTATTAATGTGCCGTTTTTTCCGTGACCCGCTCAGGCGAGGCCGCTCACTTGGCAGCTGACTATGATTATGTTTGTGAGTCCGAGTTTCCGGCAAGTCAACTCGCGGAGTACCAGGCAAGGCAGCACCCCGACCCAGCCGAACAACCGTCCAGAAAGAACGCTCTTTTGGCAGCAAAGTAAGTCAAAACTTTTAACTTTTTCGTTGGGGGATATGTTAAAGAACCTTTAATTTATGTTGAAGTTTCAAAGCTTTCTATTCTAGCTTGTTTACCAACAGCGGGTCATGTGCTAATACGCAGACTCGCACGATTAGTTGTTATTGTTCTGACACGTGTGCATTTATTCAAAAAAGATAAAATATTCCGGTTCAATCGCGATTAATTTGTTTGCGCACTTAGCAATCAAGTTTACTTTATCTATTTTGGACTTTTTACAAACATTTTCGCTATATTTTGATAAAGTTTAATAGTGCCAGAATTAACGCGAAAGGAATTGTAAGCTCCCATGGAATTTTTTTTCATTCTTGGCTCAACGCAGTGTCTGACCTTTTCGGCACCTTGAAAGAATTATTCACAGAATCGAGAAAGGGACATCAGTATATTTTCATTTACACATTAATGATAGCTCAAATCCGTTGAAAGATTTCTTTGATGTAAAGTGTTGATCACGCTGAAGGGAGAGAAGCGGCCCGTTGAGTTTGTTATAAATCACTGTACAATTTAAAAAGTGTATTTCTTTCTTAAAATTATTTACTGGTAAAAATTATGAAAACAGTCAAATCTTTTAAGGGGAGCCAAGTTTTTAGTTGTAAAACCGCACATTTACAAAGAAACTGAGAGTATCGAGTACTGAACGACTTTAAAAAATGCCATGTATAGAAAAAAAGCAAAGGTTCTTTCACTATATCTGTACGATAGCTTTTGAAAAGATGGACAAAATAACAAAAGTCGCGTAGGAGTGCAAGATGAAAGCATGCTATTGTGCACTTTCCTTGTTTTGGAAATATCCATCACAAGACACAATTAGTTTATTGTTCATTAATTAAATATTCAAAATTTTCCAACTTTGACGCTTTTAGTCTTGTTGCTCGAGAAAAGAGCCAACAAAAGTTCTTGCTTAGTAGTTTTTATATGGTTTTGTTTTATTCCAAAACCAATTTTCTAAAGAACCTTCTAGGCTCTCCTAGGACAAAATAGTGCCTGAGCTAGACTTATAGTCTAAGAAAGCAGGTTTAAACGAAAGAAAACAAGTTTAGTTCATTTTTCCTGTTTTATGGCAGATACATGAATCAACCAATGAGCTCTTTCCCTTGTTTGTTTCTGTTTATTTCTAGCCGCAGTAGCTTCTGATTTGATTCTCAAATATTGAACTTTTTGCTAATTTACAGGCAAGTTACCAAAGAACTTCAAGACATACTCGCTCAAGACCCCTATCCCAAGACGAGACTTCCAAACAGTACCTTGCCAGAAAGTACTCTGCGAAGCTTGAATCATTTTGGATTGGTAACACATGGCTTTGGGTCGCCGGCGATGAATGCGGCCCTAAACGCATTTCAAGCGTATCTAAGCGAACTGTTAAAGTGTCATGATAATAATCTACAAGCTCAACACAGGAATCAGGCCATTGTTAAAAATGGCGAGACTTAGCCAGCGAAAGAGACTCTAAAAAGAGAAGTTGTACTATGTTCGTAGTAAATAAATAAGAAAGTCAAACAGTATAATATTCCCGAGCTGCTTAAGAATCCTTATTTGCGGCGTTGGTAAGAAACTTTCTTGTCGTCGCTAAAAGTTTTGAAGAAAATATCTCCAGCATGAAAAGGTTTGGGAAAGAATAGGATTTAACACTCAGGAAAACGAAGGATAGTTTATGTTTGAGAAATATAAATATTATTATGTAGTATGTTTACCAGAGGAGTGCTCTGTATTGTATGTTTAAATATCGCTTACAAAGCTTCATTTAGAGAAAATATTTGTCTTGTTCACAGCATTGTTTTCACCGCTTGTCGTTGTACGTACATTTTCCGCGCTTGTTGTCTTCTGTCTTGGTGGTCCACGGAGATGTTGAAGCTAACACACTTCCTTGTGGGTTTTGTATATTTAACGCTCGCAATTCCGTTTTTCTTTTGAAAAGTAAAATATAAAACATTTACACTTTGAAATATTGTGAAAAATATCTAAACTATTAAGTTTTAAGATAAAGTTTTAAGTAACACAATTAAAACATTTCTCTTCAAGAGTTGCATAGTAAATGTTCATAGTATATAAATATATATATATATGGTTTTCATCTTTTAGTTAGGACATGTTATGACACAGGCAAGTAAGCGCTTTTCATTTTTCAGTACTGAGATGAATATCAGCACATATTCATAGCTCAAAAGTTGCGACTTTTTTATTTTTGGTTTCGGCAAATCATATATTTGGCAGGACGGGAACTGAGATTGATTCAAGTGCTCAAGGATGCGGCAAGAGCGAAACGGGCCGTTATTTCTACGTTCGAGCAAGTTGTTGTGCTCGTATCTGCATTAAAATTGTGGTTTATGGATATTGCCCGGAGCAGAGTTGCTTCAATGAGTTTTTAATGGATCGGGGATGCATGTGATAACATCAAATGATTTTCGACCGGCTGTTGATGTTTACTTTTAAGAATAAAACACAGGAAGGTCAAGCAGACCTTATGCTCGCCCGGGGCCATCGAGTATGTCGCGTTTGACAAAATCTTTTCTCAAACGTCAATCACAAAGTTTTCATCACATCTGTATTTCTTGTCTTGCCACTTTCTAAAGTTCAGCTGAGAACAGTGAATGTATGCTGACTTAGGTGCTGTCAAACTAAATATTTATAATGATTTAAAACTATTGACTTATCGATTCCTTCACAAAGCGCTGACTGTTTTATATAGCCACTTGAAATATAGTTATTATTCAGGAAGCGAGGCCCATTTTAGGTTAACTATCGTTTTCTATAGCCTGCTAACTACGACCACGTTTTTAGTACAGATGTAGGCGATATTTTGCCCTTTCTCGGAAAGAGAAACTATCTACCAGAAATATGAATATAAATCAGCAAGTGTTGAACTGTTGAAGGCCAAGCCTCTTCTAGCTGTCTGCGGAAGTGATGCCAATAAAAAACTATACATTAATTTTTCCGTGTTCCATTCGCTAAGCTAATTGCCGGCCACCTCTTTGATCTTCCAGAAAGTCCCAGAGGAAATATCTAGAAAGACAAAGCATCAAATAATCAGTAAAATTTCGTACAACTTCTTGCCGTTTTTATCGTTCATGGCTGAATTTATTTGTTTAGTCTTCTCTAACTAATCTTACCGGAATTGGGGAACTTTTATTGTGCCGTTAAAACTAAAAATTGTGGATATTTTTATTGCTATCTGGAAAAAGTTTTGGACTGTGACACCACACGAAAAGGGGGGCATTCCCCATTGACATTGCTTTTTCATCGTTTTACGCAACAAGAGAGTAAATAAACATATTATTGCAAGTTTGGGGAGCAGAAACAGAGATTTTCTCACCGATGTTCTACGGCTCACAATCTGTTCTTTTTAACGTGTTGGGATAACGACAGACCAGATTACTTTGTCGTTTGATTATCTTTGTTGTGAAGTGTTTCTGGTTTGGTAACTTAAGTTATCTGGACGTTGTAATTAGGAAATCAACCGCTAACAATCTGGTAGTTTTTTGTCTTTACTCCTATCGCTCCCAGGAGTGCCAAATGATGAGTTGAGAAATTCTCATTACTTTTTTCATGTGTTTTCTATAATCAACTTTCATATTCTCAGTACCAATCAACTTATTTAATACTGATACTGTGAGAAGAAGATAGATGTTGATGGAAGTGAAAGGGTCAACCTTAACTAAAGTTGTAAAACATTCCACAATTGGTTGCGACTGAAAAAGCATCCCCTTTTCCCTTTTGAGTAGCTTTCTAAACTTTTTAATTCTAAGTTTAACCAATAGCTACTTCTGGATTACAGCAGTCTTCCGTTATCTCTAACTCTAGATCGCTTTTCCTCCTAGTGTTTAGCAGAAATTTACTATGGGCTATCTCAAGTAACTCAACTCCCGTTATGCCGATATTTTTATATTTTCCCTAGAGAGTTCGAGATAACGGGGAGCTATTGTATATATAAATATGTATAATTCGACTGCTTTCCTACGTTGTAAATAATAAAAGCTATGAAGACCGCTTGTTCTGCATATTGTCTTTTCTGCCTCATGGGAGCGGCAAATAATGACTGAAACGGAAATTCTTTTTTAAACTCGAGTTAAAATTGCACGATCTTGAACATGTTCTTATTTATAAAGCTCGGAAATTAGTTTCGCAGTTGTATTGAACGTGTCTTGCCAGTCGGCAACTGTCTTTCCTTTTCGGTTTCCGTTTTAGGCCGCGAGGAAAGTAGTAAAAAGTTAGTATTTCTATATCCGGAGAAAAATGGTAGAAGGAACGTTTGGCGTAAATCATGCCGGCCAATCTTTATTTATTTTTACTCTTCGGTTATTTCTAAAATAGAAAGGAAGAGTGCCTCGCCGTCTAAATCGAGGGCCTCGAAATCTTTGTAAAGCAGTAGTTTAATCAGTCCATCCCATGGGTAGTACAAAAATTGACTGGCACTTGTGGATACAAATCGAGACTGACTTGTGAGATAACGCTCGGCCTACATGCATGGAATCTTCATGGCAGTAGAGGCACCTAGTCTATCTCCGTTTCTGGTATTTCTATTGGATGTAAATATATACTAAGGAATCCACAAGTAAGGAAAGTTGCAAGTTTTGCACTAAAAAGAAAACTATTAAATAAAACGCGTTTGTGTTGAGCTTAATCAGGAATATAAAGGACAAAATATAAAAAATTAAGTGCAATTGGATGTCCAGTTTTCTTTACTTGAATGATTTGGCGTACAAGTTTGAAGCTACCGGTAACCGACTTAGCTTCGGGTGATCCCACGCCGTTTTTTGTAGAATCCCTTCTAACCGTACCGCTGTACAGTGCGCCATTCATAGGTCTTATTATTTTCGCACATGCTGGAATTCTAGACTGGACACGCAAATATTGCTCGTTCTCCAACACCCCGCAGCGGTCTGTTAACCGAAGAGGGGAAATTTTTTGGGTCTCCGTCATTTGAGTTCGCTAGGGCATTTCACAGTCTCATAGCAACAAAAGAAAGAGTTATCGCGATGGGTTCTTGTTCTTGACTGCATGTAAGGATAGTTAAACAGTAAGAGAAAGAGCTTCGAGGACTTGAACTAATGTATAGAACGAAGTGCTGAAACTATGCTATGCTATGCAGGCCTCCAACTATGCACAACTGATTTTTTTCTAATAAAATCACTTTCATGAAGTCATTTTTAACAACTTTTTATTCAGTAAAAAGCATTGAGATTTTCAGTATAATACTCCTTTAGGAACTGTATATTATTATTATTATTATTATTATTATTATTATTATTATTATTATTATTATTGTTATTATTATTAATATTTATTATTAAAGCGGAGTGAGTCAGTTTCTTTATAAAATGAAGCTGTTCTGAGTGGGAGCTATCTGATTCACTCTCCCAAACTGAATACGTATTACAATAAGGTCTTAACACTTGCACGTGTGCTCTTATTGAATGCATTCTCGTATCATATGTTCTCCATTACCTGACCACACCACTTTGGAACAGAAAATCAAAATTTTTTGGGCTGGATTAGGCCCTAACTGCCGTGCCCGTAGATAGTCTGTTAAAGTTTTCAAACAAGATCAAAAGAATAAAATACTTGCACATCTCGAAACTACTGAAAAAAACTGTGAAAGTAAAAAGTTAACAAACCATTGAAAATTTGTCAGCAAACTGCTTCTTCTGCTAAGAAATACCGCTTGGCAATGAGACCGCCAAATGAATTAGCTTTGCAATGGTTACGACTTCAAAAGCCCAAACCTGTATTTTGAAGTTCATCACCAAATAAACAACCTTAGTACACGTTGCACCCTCTTTTGTTTTATAAGGACGTTTTTCGGCCGAGGTCGAACGGTCTTAGCTTTTTCAGAATCTCATCCTTAAATATTCTTAAAAGTGTCCTTGATATTTATTTGGAATTGTGTCTGTAAAGATGCATCCAAAGGCCGTAGCTAACATCTAGCTGAGTTCACATATTTACCCACTCGAATGCGTTACATCATCTGTTTACCAAAAATCCAAAATAAATTGCTCTGTCTCTCTCTGTCTCTGTCTGTCTGTCTGTCTGTCTGTCTATCTGTCTGTCTGTCTCTGTCTGTCTCTCTCTCTCTCTGTCTCTATCTGTCTGTCTGTCTGTCTGTCTCTGTCTGTCTCTGTCTCTCTCTAGCTCTGTATCTCTCTGTCTCTCTGTCTGTCTCTGCATCTCTCTCTCTGTCTTTCTCTGTCTCTCTCTGTCTCTCTCGCTATCTAATAACGTTCTTCATCCCATTTTCAAAATTTAAAGAAATAATTGTTCCCTTCTTAGTCTCAGTCTGAGGTTTAATTGTAGCATGTTCTTTAATTTTGGCATTTCTCAGTCTCAAAATTCTTATGAAAAGGTTCTTATAAAAGGAGTGTCTAATAAATCCAACTCTTGCATGCAAGATTCATAATTGTTTAAGTAGTGTTGACACAAAGAAACATATCAACAACTTTATATTCGCTGGCACCAGATAGAATGATAAGTGGTTATCGAAAGTTAGACACGTCTTGGAAATTTTCAAAACTATTTCCGTTATTCAAAAGTTTGACAGTTTAATGCAAACAAGAAAGAAACGCAAACTGTGAAGACATCGTTTAGGTGAATCTGCATGGAAGAACAAAGCTCATTTAAGACTCTATCAAATAATACTTTTGTAAGTGCAGCTCTTTGAAAAGATTCCGTGTGTGAATTTGGCTCAGTGAGGTGTGCTCATTAAGTTAAAGGCGCGTAAATTACAAATGCCTGAAGCCATTCAAATCTTATTCTTTGAACTGACTCAACAACTTCTATAATTCTCTGCCAGAGAATAGCTAGAAGATTTGTAGAGTCTTGTTTGTTTTTCCTATTGCACACACACACATACTCAGCGTGTTGTTTCAACCACTCAAGTTTTGTAGAATAATTTTTCTTCTGCTGCCGTGCGAACAGGAAATCTTTGACCACCGATGCTTACAAGCGGTTCACTGCTTCTTTTGTAAAGGTTGGGGATCCTTTTCAATTTAATTTGAATTAAATCGATATCAGTGCTTTCTGCTGGAAATAGTTATTTGATTATATTGTCTAAGTGTATGCCGTGTTGTCTTTGGCGTGAAAGCATTCCCGATTCGATCGGGACATAATATTGCTGAATTCTTTGCGCACGGAAATAGCTTGACGATTAACTCAGCTTTAATTCTCGCGTTGTTTCGGAGGGAACCTGTCGTGTTGTTTTCAGGGGAAACTTTTCGTTGTTCCATGTGTGTTTGTTGAGCTACTCATTAAAAAGTTTGCTTTCTAATTTATCATATTTAAGGATGTCGGTACTGATATCCTGATTCATAAATGATCTATTGAGCAGCCTGCGCCGAAGAGATTTTTTATGGTGCTTCACATAAAAATTAGGGCACGTAGAATTGAGTTTTAGTAGCACCTGCACACGACAAAGCCCTTTAACTTAAAGATTAAAATTAAAATATCTTTGAACTAACAAAGAAAACAGGCAAAAGTGACCCACTTGAGGATGTAATTGCGACTTTTCTGAGATAGGTTTAGTTGCTTAATAATTTCAGAGGACAAATAGAACGGTTTTAATTTTGCCAGTTAATGAACATTAAAGTTTTAATAACCTTTTCTTGGTTTTGTCATTAACCGGTTGCCAAAGTCCTTCGGTTCCTGTCCCACAAAAAGGAACATAATTTTATAATTTCGGCCAAGCTTTGACTAAATGAAGCCGCAACTGATTCAAAGTAAAACCGTGGCACGAATTGTTCTAAAAGTGTATTAAATAATCTTTTACACTTAGTCTAAGAACCCTACTGAAAGGAAGTTAATATTTGTCAGCTGGTCCGTTTTCGGACCCAAATAGTCCTTTGCGATCGAATTTCAGATAAACGCACACCTCTTGAACAAGACAAACAATATGACAATAAAACTAATTTTGTTGCCATTATTGTCGCTACGTGCGGTTTGAAGAAAGGTATAGTTTATATCGGGCAATAACTCAAAACGAACTCCTGACGTTAAGATGGTTAATTATTTTATACAAATACATTTCAAACGTAACACTCCAAATATAGAAGACATTATCCTATTGATTATATCCCAGTGCGTTCACACGCTCAAAACTAAAAACTATGAACGGGTAATATATGTCTTTATCTTTGGCTTTTTTGCAATCAGTCATGAAATCTTTTTGATTGTTATATTTTCCAGCCAAAACACTACAAAAAAAAATTCCGAGAAACAAAATAGACAGGCCAAGAACAGAAAAAAAAATCTCCATGTACTCCAAAACTTCTTGCTTCAGAAGAATATAGATGAAGTTTCACTTGAATTTTACCTGCACAAACTTTTTTGCTATCTTTTATAGTTTTGAGGGATACAATTCGTTATGAGAACACACTAGTTTGGAAGAATAACAAAAACAGGGGAGAATCAATATGGACCATGTAAAAATTTTTAAAAAAATTGAGTTAAATTGTTTCAATAAAACAAACGTTTTCGATTTAGGAGTCACCTTCAGAGTTAAAGTCAAAAACATTTGATTTTACCAAAACATTTAACTCAAAGCCCATGCAACTTTTTACATTTTGTTTTTTAGCGAATATCACGTCAAATTTAGTACTATTAGCAGATCAAGTTGGCTAGTTGGTTGGATCAGGTTGGTCAGCCTTGTTTTAACCAGCTTACAATGCGTGAGAGGCGGCCTGCATCTTTCACGATCAAATTACCCCTGTTCGGAACATCATCCCTCGTACTAGTTTCATTAAACATTCCCTCGCAACGCTGCAACGAAAAAATAAGTTTATGCCCTTTATATAAATGACATTTTTATCCACAACTTTTTCGTTCCGTACAACTGCTCTTACTTTTGTCAAATCAGTTTAAATTAATTGAGAAAATACTTGCTTCTTGAAACATGCAACGAAGGAAGCAGATACTAAGCAGCGGCAAGATGAGGAAAACTCGCGATGAATTGGTTGGGTAATGGATTGAAACAAGTTTGGAGAGCAACTAGTGGGACGAGCAAAGGAGTGAAAAGGAATTTCAAGGGCAGTGAATTGGGAATAAGAGAAATGGGAAAGGGTTGAATGGGTCTGGGGGACAATGAAATGGGAATAAGTGAGATGGAAAATGAATGAAATGGTTTGGGGGACAATTAATTGAGGATAAATGAGAAGGAAAAGAATTAAAAGGGTTTTGAGTATAGAGATGACTGGAGATAAGTGAAATGGGAAAGGGCTTGCAGAAGGAGCAATGAAGTGGGGATAAGTGAGATGGGCAAAGGATTGAAAGGGTTTGGACAAGAGCGATATATTGGGAAGAACTGAGATTGGAAAGATCTGAAATGGTTTGGAGAGACAACGAATTGCAGATAAGTGAGATCGGCCAAAGGATTGAAATGGGCTTTGAGGGGGCAGTGAATTGGGGATAAGTGAGACGGGCAAGACATTGAAAAGGGTTTGGAGAAGATTGATGAATTGGTGAGAACTGAGATGGGAAAAGACTGAAAGGGTTTGGATAGACAACGAATTGTGGATAAGTGAAATGACCCAAAGGATTGAATTCGAAAAGAGCTTGGAGGGGGTTAAGTGAGATTGCCAGGAGATTGAAGGGGGGTTGAAGGGGACAATGAATAGGGGATATATGAGATAAAATATTGAATATGGGGATATGTGAGGTGGGTAAAAGATGTAAAACGGTTTGAAGAGGGCAATGAGTTGGAAATAGGTGAGATTGGTAAAAGATGGGAAAGATTTGAAGAAAGCAATGAATTAGGGACGAGTGCGATAGGCAAGGGATTGAACGGGTTTAGCGGGGAAGCGATGAATTGAAGGTAAGTGGATGGGTAAGAAATAGAAAAGGGGTTAGAGAGGGCAGTGAATTGGAAATAAGTGAGATGGAAAAGGACTGAAGGGCTCAGCGCATTGGGATAAGTGAGATGGGCAAGGGTTTGAAAAGAGTTTGAAGAGTGACAATGGATTGGGGTGTAAGCAAGGGTTATGACAACCAACTAATTTGCTATCCAACCGACTGACTAACGGCAGCGTTATTAAAAACTGAGAATTTGTTTTAGACGGACCAACCTGCCCCGCAGGATACATTTATAAAGAGCTCAAGCACCATGAAGAACAACTCAGTCCCGAATAAAGCACCGAGTTTGTTCATGCTTGCACGTGGTCATGATCATTGCAGACGAGCAAATCTGAAAGTCTAAATGAAAGGAATCTAAAACAGATTGAGCAGTTTTAGAAAATTCATTAAAATTTCAATCTAAATTACTACGGTGATGGGGTGACCTTTTTGCTCATAAATTTTACTCGTATTTTTAAAAACGTACATCACCGCCCATTCATCGAAAGCCTTAAAGAAATAGTTTATGTTTGGCTTTTGCCTCATGGTCGTTTCGCGCTTGTTTTTCGCCTCGCCGTTGTTCGGCTAGAATGTTTGCGTGTGTTCATTGTGTTGACATAGCAGCTTCAATATCAAACCAAGAACTTACCAGCATCTTAGCCCAAGCCTCCCGCAGATGCAGGCTCAAACCGCTTATTTTGATATTTAACACTGCGCCTTATAAAGTCTAGTTGAAGATCGACTAATTTCTGATAAATAAAATGCGTTGTTTTACAGGCCGCAGTGGTGCGAATACCAGAATTGATACTGTTCATTTTAGTAGTATGCGTGCTACACAAAACAAACCATCCTGTCGGTGTTTTTTGGGGGCATCAAGGTCATCTTTGCACAAACAATGCTAATGATAAACTATGTCTTTAACAAAATCAGAAAATGGCGAGGCGGGGAGGGTGCAGATGGATACAGGAAGTCGAACATATTGGTCCAATATACTGGGCATAACAGCCCGTTTTGTCTTTGTTTGACAGAGTTTGTTTTCTTAATTCAGTGAACTATTTATATCTTTTTGTCTTTGAAGGGCAAATACAAGTCGAGTTTGCGGTTGAGCTATTTTCAGATTGCTTAGCTCTATCAATTCCATTATAACCTTTCAATCGTGAAACAACACGTCAAACTCTTGCGATAGTTATTTAATTAAATGTACACAGTTCCTGAAGTAAATGGTTTCTATTAAATTATTTTCGCAGAATCAGCGTTTGCATACGAAAAGGGTGGATAATCAGATCTCCAGGGAGGGAAGTCGGCAGTTTTTTTGTGCAGGGTTTTTCTAGTAGCTTTAATTGGGGCCGCAAACTTTTTTTTGACCAAAACTAATTTTTTTTAAAGGTCTCACTTTTGCAGGAATTTTTTTCTTACTATTTTGCCGTGCACAGTTTTTTTTGGTAACTGCCCATCCCTCCCCGGAGATCTGACCGGTCCGCCCCTAAGCCCCACGCACAACAGAAATCAACATTTTCAGTTACACCTACTCTGTTTCTCCTCTCCTCTCAGTTACTCTTGAACTACCAAAACCGCGAGATCGTAGGACGGGATCAGCATTTAGATTGGCAACTTGAAAAGGTTTTAAAACCGAAATATACAAACTTGAAGTATTTCAGTTTCTGGAGTAAACAAAACGTGTTCCCCAATCACCTCATCAATAAATTCAAAATATTGCTCCTTTGTGGAGGCCACAGCCCTGTACATGTCTTATACAACAGTGATTCATGTTCAATGTTTTATATCTATATTGCAGATGAAAAGCATATTTTCTTAGTGTTGAAATCAGTATTGAACTAACGGGTAAATTGTTCGCGAAACCGGACACCTGGTTTACGTTTTTTACTTCTCGCTTTTCATCTCTTAGGATACAAGTTTCAATTATTTTATTACTTAGGATGTTCGTAACATCTAAATTTCCTGAAAATTCTCATCCTCGAAGACAAAGCGGCGCTCAGTTGGGCAAGCAAAAAATCATGGCCAGCGAAGGGTGGCAAAAAGCGGCGAGGACAAATTTGGCCCCTGGGTTTCCGAGAATGGTCTTTAACGTTCCGATAAACAACAGGGCCGTAGCAAGGGGTAGGGCCGGGGGAGCCCGTGCCCCCCCAGTTTTTCCCCAGCAAATGTGTCAAATATATCAAGATCAGAAAATTGCTCCAAGTTTGAGAAATACTTGTCATATTTTACTAGTTTTGGACACTCTGATTTTGTTTCAAATGGCGTTTAAAACCCAGGAAACATGTTTTTAGACAAACTTATTTTCAAAATTTCCCGGGGAAGCATGCCCCCGGACCCCCCTAAAAGGCTCAAACCTTCGGCTCTTGCCAGTGCCCCCCTAGTTTTCCAAGGCTTGCTACGGCCCTGAACAAGATTCTTATAAAAACAAAAAAGTGTGTGCCATAGAGCTGATATAACCCATAGCTGTTTAGTCTGGTCGGTAGGCACCCACTCAAGATTTAACTACTCTCGATATTTTTATGTAATGAAAAAAGGTGTTCTTCTCAGTTAAAAGGCAGCTCTACAAACTAAAGTTTGATTCCGTCCCAACTAGATTATAAGTGTGAATTGCCACACCCTCTAGAGAGATGACATACGAAACCGTTTCTCGGACAAGTGAGAAAATTTGAACGACCTCCCATCTTTTAAGAAACGCACACTTTTTCGCTTGCACTGTCCTAACTGGCCTATTATCTTCAGTACAAACTCCGCAGAGCACGTGTACCCAAAACTGTTCATTGTCCTAACTGGCCTGTTATCTTACAAACTCCCCAGAACACTTGTATTCAAAGCTCTCTATTGTTCTAACTGGCCTGCTATCTTACAAACTCCCCAGAACACTTGTACTCAAAGCTCTCTATTGTTCTAACTGGCCTGCTAT
>JAOBYE010726553.1:0-10204 GCA_025403585.1 Parazoanthus swiftii | reverse complement strand
AGGATTTGTCTTTTATTTGTCGGTGATTTTGCTTCCTTTTTGGTTTTGGCTTTTCTCACGGTAAGTCAAGTAACATTAATTTAATTTTATTAAATTCTTCCCTGTTTTATTTCTTAGACTGAGACAACACCGGTGCAGAGAAGTCAGTCTTTGAACTTTGCTAAAGTTTTAAGCAAATGTACTGGGTGGAATGACTTGTTTTCCATATTGTACTGAAGAGTTTACTTTTTGATCTTTATAATTAGTGAAATGACAACACTTCCATTGGCATTGCTAGCTATCCTCTAGTATTAGTTGTTATCAATTTTTTCTTCTTAATTCTATAGATGGGAATCTGTGGATTATTTGTTATAGCAACCCTTACTGACCATTGCTGCCAACTGATAATAAAGTGCAAGAAGATAGCTGTTACGACAATGTTGGAATCTTCAACCCGATACAAGAATGCTGTGAAAGCATTTCCAACTGAGGCTCAAAGAATAGAGGAATCTGTTGAAAAGAACATGCGATATGGAGATATTGCTCGAGTCGCATTTGGTCGTTGGGGTATAATAATAGTAAATATTGCCCTTATCACCACGCAATTTGGTTTTTGTGTTGGTTATTTCATTTTTATGGGAAACACAATGGCAGGCATGTTCCCCGTGAAATGGGATGCACCAGCTGTTACGAATGGATCTGTGAGGACAGGCAGTCTTAGTTCTGTGAACAAGACATTTCGTGCTCAAGTTGAAAACTCCAGCTCCATGTTTCTGCCAATGAAGGGAACAAGTACGGCACCTATGTTTGTTCTTCTGCTGCTAATCCCGCTGGTGCCAATTATTCTGATGTCATTCATCCGAGATGTGAGAAAACTTGGCCCTGTCAGTTCATTGGCTAACGTGGCAATACTTGGGACATTTTTTGCAGTGTTTGGATATATGCTTTCTGGTATGTATATATGCAGTACATGTATGTAGTGCAACAAGATTTCTGAATTCTCATTATTTCCCTCTCTACATTTTCAATTCCCATATCCTCAAAACTAATCATCTTGTTTAAATTTATCTAGATACTGTAAATCAATTCTTCATTTTCCAAGCCAATTGTCTATGAAAGCTGGGAAATTGATCAATGGTACATTAAGTTTGGAATGAATGAAACTGAGAGTAGGGTGGTACAATGTATCTTGCTTAGTTCTCTTCACTGAACAACCCTTGTTTGAAGGCAATTGGGAATGTAGATATTTGTAACTGTTTTTTTGGATTAAGCGAAATTCCCCATCTTTCACATCTACATGTAATAAGTATAAAGAAAAGAGCAATATTGAGATTTTAACAGACACAATATTTGAGCAACAGTCTGCCATTTAAACTACTGAAATTCTTGGTCTATTTAAAATAAGTTTGATTGATGGCAGCCCTTACTGAAAACAAACTTTAAATCAAACTAAAACATCTCCAGAGTCACACAGCAGTAGAAAAGGTGTGATAAATAACATCGCATCATGCATGTACATGTGTTGAGTGTAGTGTAAATTTTGGTTTGTTTTCATGTTGCTTTACAAGAGCAGCATCGGTCTGAATTAGGCATTATAAATACTAGCTAAGAATATTGATATAAGATATAATATTGATAAAAGAATATTAGTGTCTTAATGTACCATTTTAAACATCACTATTGCCTTTTGTTTTTTTTTTTCTGGAGAATGAAAAGTTTGTCCCAATATAACAATTGCATCTGATCTCCTTTAAAATCAAATAAACTGTTCCGCTTGCTCTCTCCTGCCTTAAAAGTAATTCTTACTGATACGGTAATTCTCATTCAACTACCCTTTTTACCCAAGCCAACAATACCCAACCAATCCTTAACTGTTCCAAAGTAATAACATGGGTTTTGCAATCGATTTGAAAAATGAACTTCACTTAATGCCCACTTTAGTCCATCATGGTTTCATCATGATTTCATATTGTAAATTCATATCTGTAAAGTTGTATTGGATGGAGCATAACTTTTATGAACTACCTAAAGTATATGTCATATTTTGGTGTCTGTTGTGTACGAGCTGGAAAATAAAATTCTTCTTCATGCCAGTTGGTTACTCAAAATGGAGTTTTTTCTAACTTTGAGCTCTGCTAATATATGACTGACAACTCACTAATGTATTACTGGTAACAACTTTTGGCCAACCGTCAGCTTACAGTCGGCTAACAGACAACTGATAAGTGGAGTAAGTTACGGTGCAGATTGTGGACATTTACCATTTTGCAAATGATCATCAAATTATCAATTGCACTTCCATGGTCAAGACTTTGAACTCTCAATTATGCTTGCTCATCATTATAATTATAATTATTTGGTCATTTGTGGGTGTTGGGGAAAAAAACAAGGACTTGCGTGTAGGAAGAAATTTATGCTCATATTAAGATTGAATAATTTCTTGTTTTACACCTTTGAAAAAGCTCTGCATTTATCAAATTTCTGACTCATTTGAGTAATTTTCTCTCATTTACCAACAGGAGAGAGAAAACCCAGGGTAATTTGGGGGGAGGGGTGGGTTGTATAGGTGTAAACCGGCTTGCAGAAAGCAGCTTTATGCTTTCAATACAGGTAAGTACTTGTCTCTGTGCATCATGAGACACTGCTGCTAAATAGTTATTGTACAACCTGTAAATATCTTTCCATGCGTTAAACCATTTTTTAAAAATCTAGAGTGCAAGTTATAGCTCCTTAGATGTAAGAGGCTTTACCCTTTCAGCTGCAAACACAATTTATGATGTGTTGCTAAATTCTCCTTAATGGTAGCCAAATGTAACAATCTCCTTTTAAACAGAACTTTTCTTTTCATATTGGATATAGCCTGCTGTGCATGTGCGATCAATTCCTTTATTCTCACAACTGTTTAGATTGATACTGTGATGAGAAGATAGGTGTGGATATAGTAAACTGGCTGGAGCTGAAAGAGTTATTAAGTAATAACACATTATTTTGAGAATTACCCACATACCTCCTTAGCAATTCAGACTGGTTGTCAACCCTTCTTTGTTTATGTGTTGCTAAATGAACTAATATTGAATGTTTTAAAAGTTTTGCAAGAGCACACAGTTGTTGTGTTTTTACACATGCACCCGTTATCTTGGTATGCCCCGGGGATTTCCACGAAACGCGTTTACATGAGTAATTAGTTCGTTACCCGAGAACACTCGGAGTACGTTGCTAATTTGGTGAGACTTGGGCAGCGTTTACATATAATACTGGATCGAGTTTCCAGTTAAACTCTGCTCTGAGACTCTGCACTCAAAAGTATGAAAATTTATTTTTTTTTAAACTAGAAAGTTTTACTGAAAACCCAGAGGTTTACCTGCAAATTTCGTATTTATGCCAGATTTTCTATCCTAGCTCTGGCCAAAAAATTATGTTCGACCTTGTGGTATCGTTGCAAGATCTAACCAATCGACAACACATGAAAACGTTAGCAAGTTTGGACGTCAGTGAGGACGTACATTTCCAAACATGTGAAATGACGTATTTCGTGATTGAAGGGTTAAGTGCTTTCTAAATTCTCGTTCCTTGAATTATGTTTACTCTCGAAATTCACAACTGCACTGTATCAATATTGTCATTCTCGAATGAAATCTGATCTCAAGTTACAACACTACTGCTTGAAGGAAATCCATGAACTGACATTCTGTCTGTGAAATGGAATTTGACAGTCTTGTCGATTTGAACAGTGGCTCCGCTGGTGTAATCAGCTGACTCATATATTATCATTTTTGTTCGGATGGGGCTATTGGGGAGAAAATAAAATAATACACCCTTAATCTGCCGACACACACACCTGCAATGTTCACGTAATTGTTCTTTTTTTAGGTTTTCAAATGGTACATTAACTGAAGTGCAGTTAAAGTATACATTGGGAGGGTTATGTTTTGTCCCTTTTGCAAGATAATGTTGAAACACATGGATTAAAACTGATAAGGTTCCCTCTCAACATTGTGTCTTTGTTTTGTTTTGCAGGTTTCCATTTCAAACTAGAAGATATCAAAATGGCAAACCTCCTGACATTTCCAGTATTTTTCGGTCAAGTGACAAGTTCTTATGAAGGAATTGGAACAGTATGTGCTTTGCATTCAACTCATTTGTTAATATTATAACTAATTTAGTTGGCCTTCTAGCTCAGTTGGGAGAGCAGCGGTAATCTATTCCGGAGGTCGTTTGTTCGAATTCTACTGGAGTCAGAAATGTTTTCTTTAAGTTTTCTCCGTGTGGGCCCATTTCCTTTCTAGAGCTTCCACCCAGAAGGAATTATTTGGATGTTTGTACAGCACTTCAACTTTGTAATTGTGTGCATTCTGATTCTAAACATGCATTGATCACTGTGCAATGTAAAGAAAGCTCTAAAAATGTTTTTCAGAAGAAAATTTAGTTAAATCACATGTGTAAGAACCAAGTAGATTAGTTACAGGTTGAATAAAAGCAGAGCTTGTTAACAGGATTTTATGCTGTATGTATATTAGTGAATCCAGTTGCAGATTTATATTGCTCTGAATTACAATCAATTATTATGTTCTAGATTATTCCCATTGAATCCAGCATGGCTGAGAACAGACCCCGCTTTCCTATCTACCTTCATCTTGCAATTGGACAAGTGTCTGCGATTCTTGGCTGCTTTGGTATTTTGGGTTATATTATCTACGGCAACAATGTCCCTCAGATTGTTACAGACGTTCTTCCTGTTGGTCCTCTGTCCTTCGCCATTTGGTGCACCATTCTTGTCGGCATCTTGTTTACTTATCCGCTCCAGTTGTACCCTGTAATCCAGATTGTTGAAGGATACCTTTTTGATGGAGGAAAGAAAAAGGGTCGATCAAAGTTTCAAGAACTACTGGAATCTTGCGAGAATGACAGGCTCCTAAATGGTGGCTCCAGTCAGAGTTATGATTCAATGAACAACTCAAGCAAAATATCTCCACGCACATTATCATCAAGTATATTTCCTGCATCAGTTGACGATACCGAGAAAGAGGAATTGTTGTCTGACAAATCAAGTGTTGTTGAATCCGCACCAGTATATATTGACAAAGGCTGCAGGTGTTCCTGCAAGGTGAGATAGTTCCGTTCGATAAATGTTTGCTTTTTTCATATGCTGCATGTTTATGAACTACAATCCGTTGGTTGATATATTTTTAGCCATTTGATTGGTTCCATATCTGGGGGTTATCAACTCCTAACCATCAGTCATATCTTAATGGAAAAATAGTAGTTTCCAAAACAAAGCTTTAGCTGTTTTTCTTAAAACCGGAAGTAAACTCCTCATGATTAACACAAGTTCAGTTAGATTGAAAGAAAAATGTTTTGACGTGGTATTAATAAGACATTATTCCACGTACAGTTTTTGGATGCAATATGGTTATAGCCAATTTGGCACCATGCGCCTCTTTGGCTTTTATGTCGTCTAATGCATTTTTGCAGAACAGTGGTCAAATACTCATACATGTATTTATACCAATGTGTTATTGGTGCAATGTACGAATTAATTTGTTATCGTTGTCATTTAGGAATGGATTACCTAACTCCCTTCCCCTTCCTCTGAGTAACTGTAGAACTGTTGCAGACCATAGAAATAACTGACCAATTACAGTAACACACTGGTTTTATATAACTATGTAATGTTCATTAGTTTCTTCTTGTTTTGTTCGCTTTACTCGTCAGGTTCTTTTTGTTCTTCTTCCGTTATTTCTTCTGTTTTTTCTTGTTGTTCGCCTTTTTCTTTTTCTTCTTCATCTTCTTCCTTTTCTTGTTGTTGTTTTACTTATTCGTTATTGTTTTTTGTTGATATGGTTTTTGTTTAATACGAATAACAAGAAAATACCCATTTTTAAAATCTTCAGATCGAACATTTTGACAAGTATTGATGAACGCATATGATGCAGCTTCTTTGTGATTTTTGTGGAGCTGGGGAAGGATCGACTAATCATTTTGATTTTGTCCTTTGACTGCAGATTCCTCTACGATGGAAGAGAAACATTCTGAGAACAGTTCTAGTCTTGTTAACTGCTGCAGTTGCCTGGGTTTTTAAGGATAAGTTTGCATACATCGCAGCTTTAAATGGATCAATCGGCAGCTCTGTGCTTGCATTTATCCTTCCTGCTGCAATACATTTAGCTTTCTTAAAACGTAGAAGCAATGTCTGTATCATAGCTAAGGATATTTTCCTCATAATCTTCGGCATTGTGGGAGGAATTGTAGGGATGGCTATTACCATTCAACAAATGGTTACTGGCATACGGTAAACAAACCGAGTCCTGACATTTCTTCTTTTCTGGTGTTGGCTGCCTTCAATGATGGCATACGGTAAACAAACTGAGTCCTGACAGTTCTTCTTTTCTGGTGTTGGCTGCCCTCAGTAATGTCTGCTTACTGATTTTTTTTTACAATTCAGTGTTCATTAAATTTAGCGCCATTCAGGTTCAGCGGGTAAATGTCACTATGATTTGTTTAATTTTCTTGTTTCTTGATGCCCGACTAATGACAATTTTTCCCAGAACCAAGAACATCCTGACTGACTTTTCAACCATTCGTCGAAAACCTGTATATTCTATAATGAACCATTCGTCTTGCTTGCTTTGCCGAGCAGTTGAAGTGTTGGGTTTAAATCATTTTTCAAAAATTATAAATTGTCACGAAATTTGAAAACTATGATGACAACACAACACAACATTACTTTAGTTAGGTAGTAGGTAAGAAATGCAGGTACCAAAGACCCTCATACCGTCAACTTCATTGCTAAGTATTGCTGTCGTCTTTCGGCACCATCCCCCACACTTTGTATTTAATTTGGTTCTAATCAGTACTTTCATGTGACAGAATTTTTACAAATATACTAGTTCGAGAAATGACTTCTACTGTAATAACGAATCATGACCCAGTACTGGATTGGGTAATTAGGGTGCTTGAAAGTTTGTTTGTAGTAAATCTAAGAGCCAGTTTGAGTGATAAAACGGCAAAGAATATAAAAACAGAAAGGAAGGAAGGAGGGAAGAAGAAGAAAAAAAGTTCAACTAAAATTATGATTATAATTAGTTAAATGATAGAACCTAGGGTGAAATTGATGGAAAATCGGTGGTTTCGGTTTGATAAAATAATTTTAGAAATGTATAAATAAGTTACTTTTGAAACTATCTTTGTTGCTGTATATAGGATTGGACAAAATGCTAGTTATTGTTAATATAGAAATCTTATTGGCAAAGATTTTGCAACAATAATTGTAAAATAAATTTTACATCAAACGATTCTGTGAACACAATGATATATGCACAGCTCCATCTGCATGTAGGAGATAATCTTGGTTTCACTTGTGACCCAAGCAAGAAGCTGTTGCTCATCCCGATCTGCTACAGGCATGGTTTACAAAATAGCAGTCACCCTGAACAATAAACAACCGGCCGAGGCATTGTTGAATTTCTCACATGTAGAAAATGGAACTGAATTGTATTCCGACTTGTACCCTTACTTCGATGTGAAAGTTTTCTTTAAGTGTCGTTACATCTTTTATTCAAAGTTAAATTAAATCTGTTATTTTTGTTTACATGACTATATTTCCATAAATCAGTTAGCTACTATCAAAAACACAAGCGCGATTTGCATGCCGGTTGTCAGTGCCCCTTTAATTCAACTCTTGCGTCTTGATCAGCAACCTCCTCCCTCAGATGATCTCCAAATTGATTCGCTAGTTAGGCTTCGCTTCTTTTAAAATCCACAAGCAACTTGTCAACATTCCGTTCTACACAAAGCGAGAACCTTTAAATCGCCCTTGCGTGATCAATGTGTTTATTGATCCCCAAACCGTAACACGAAAACTGTAACATGTAGTCTACAATTAGTTCCCTGCGGGCCCCTTGCTACTTCAAACAGGCAGTATTGATGAATAGCACCTGTACTTTGACTATCAATATTTTCCACATATCTATGTACAGAAAGAAGAACGACTTTTAAATTAACCAAAAGAGATAGATAAGGTAATTAAAAATTAACATCCGTTTTTTTTTGTGCTATCTAAGAATTCTGCAATTTCAGTGGAACAGGGGATCTGTCCCATCACCGACGCAATTTTCCCTTTCGTAAACGGTTGATGCCATTTCGAACAACAGTCTATTGTCATTTTCAGGAAGAAGACAAAGTCATGATCGCGGAAATACAACTAATACTAACCCTGACCTAATCCAAACCAAAACTAACTCTAAAAGAAGAAACTAAATAAAATTAAGGGAACTAAAAGTTAAGTAAAAAAAGCATAAAGACTACCGTGTTTTGATCCAATGACGACTAGCATTTCAGTCTTAAAATTAAAGAAACTAAAAGTTAAGTAACAAAAGTAAAGTTAAGTAAACAAAGCATAACGCGATGAATACCGTGTTTTGATCCCATGACCACTAGCGTTTCAGTCTCTTACACTAACACTACGCCAACAACTAGAATCGTTACCATTAACATTTTTTACCCTATATATCTTAAAAATGGCATCGACTGTTATACATGGCATCGACCGTTTACGAAAAGCGAAATTGTCGATCCTGTCAACAGTATGATGCTATTTACTTCATTTGTGGACTGGGGAACTCATTTACCGACTTGCTGGCCTGTATTCTGATTTATTCAGATAGTGTCCTTGGTCTCTGAAATGGTGGCTGGCACAGATTTTCGCCGTAGGCCATAAAAGTCCGAAAATTACCCATGGGGTAAGAGTACTTGTATTCGAAGGAGTATTAAGACCAAAGATTTTCGTGCACCCATAGTTATCAAGGGGGTTGTGCAAGCGTATAAAGCAGGAAGAAAGAGACTTAAACAAAGGAAGGTGACACATGACAACATACAAGACAGGAATACTTTACTACTTAGTTCAAATTAGAATCATTTCACTGACCCGCAGGTAGCAAAACTCATCGAGGAGGGTCAGTTTTTTAAAAAGTTGTACTAGAACTGACACGTACCAGGGGACCATAGGTATATTAAGTTGCAACACTTACTTTCCGGTGGTCCAAAGTTTCGCGATTTTGTGTTAATTAAGACATTTCCCCGTTTAAAATTTAGCGAATTTCATAATTTTTGCATTTTTCATTCATGTATGAATCCGTTGTCATTCGGGCTCCTTTCAAAAGGGGAAACTCAAAATACAAGAATACAACCATGCCAATGGATGTCAACTCTAAAATTAAGTTTGGAGAGTGAAAATGAAAATCTTCAAGTTCAACCAAACTGAAGAACAAAAATCATGAAACGAGAACTGTGTGTTAAAAAAAACCCATGATGTCGAGGCTGTGAGTCACGTGAACTACGCATGTACATGTTTGCCTTTGTTGCTTGTGAGTACCTGCTCTCAGTGTTGTATTAACTGGAAAGTTATTCAACAGATTTTGATACAACCATGTCAGGGTATACGCCTATCTCAACAAGAGAGTCTGAAGTTGTCTTGGTGAGGTGAGTGGAGTTGAAACATTCAGTCTTTCATCTGAACCGTGAATGACTTGTAGTTGTAGTTGTCTTGAAACGAACAACCATCAACGACTTCTCAAACTGAAAGCGAAACTGCTTACGGATGTTATAAAGGAACAAACACAAAGATTAGCAGAAAAATCTTGCTGTTACTACAAGAATACATTGCACACATGCTAAGCTATTTATCACGTATACTGATTCCAGTGTTGGTTCCAGAATTTCGTGATCAATACATTTGGCGACTGTCCACTTCCTGTCCCATATCCGGTGTTTGTTGCTTTCTTACTGTGCTCTACCAGCTGTTGACGTTATAACAGAGCGAAATGTTTTAAAGTTGTGTTTCTGTTTCTATAGTATTCTTTTTCTGAAGCTATTTTCTGTATTTTTATATTCCCGTCGGCGGTTGAAATCCGTATGTTCTGGACTTCTCTCTCATACTGTCAAGGGCTTTTAAAAAATATTGGATTTCAAAAAGTACCCGACTGTTATTTTTTCTCCACGGTCAAGTGCAGACACAAGTGGTCGACCACTTGACTTGTACTGTGAGCCATATTCATTTCTGGAGAACTACATGACTGATATTTGTTTTTGTCGGGAGGCAAGGGAGAAAGACGGGATAAAATGTCTTTCTTTCTTTCTCCCATCCCTCTGAAGTCCCAAGAATTTCAATACCCCTCAACTTCCAAAGTTGGATTATGCCTGTGCAAGTTGGCCATAGACTACCTTTGAT
>JAOBYE010726531.1:0-10206 GCA_025403585.1 Parazoanthus swiftii | reverse complement strand
CTTTGCGCTCTGATTGGCTGAACGTGACAGGGCTTTCCGTTCTGATTGGCTCAGGCGTTTCCTGTCTGAATCAGGAAAAAAAAAAAAAAAGAGCCGAATCTAAGACTCGCTCGCCTGCGGCCGCGAGTAATAAGTTAATGGTACTACTAATAATAAAAATAATTTCAATACCAATATTATCATCATAGTTATTGTCATTGTTATCATTATCAATATTTTAAGATTTTCCCTGCCGTTATCATTACTTTATAACTATCGTTATCATTATCATTATCGCTGTCGTTAATATTATCATTATGGTTATCATTGTTGTTACCCTTATCATAATCTTTATCCTTATTGCTACCCTTATCATTATCATTATTATTATTATCGTTATTGCTATCACCAGCGCTACCAGTATAATAGTAATATTAATAATATTATTATTATTATTATTATTAATAATAATAATAATAATATCAATATTATCATCATAATTTTTGTCATTATTAATATCATTATTTTAAGATTTTCATTACCGTTATCATTTTTTATATCTATTGTTATCATTATCGTTTAGGTTATCGTTATCGCTATCAATATCATTATCGCTATGGTTATGATTATGGTAATGATTATGATTATGATTATCGAAATCTTCATCTTTGTCATTATCATTATCATTATCATGATCGTTATCGTTATCGTTATCGTTTCGTTATCGCTATCATCACTATTATCATTATCATTATCATTTTCATTATCAATAACCTTATCATTATCATTATCTTTATTATCACCATTACCATTACCATTACCATCACCATCACCATTACCATTACCATCACCATTACCATTACCATTACCATTACCATTACCATTACCATTACCATTACCATTACCATTACCATCATACGTAGTGTAAACATAATAAAAAATATTTTCACCTGTGATGTAGCATCGTGATCCCGCCGGAGCCCGACTCCCCGAGCTGGGGAGACACACACTGTTCACCTTACTGCTGCTCTGAACAGCCCCCTCCAGTTGCAACAGCGCCACGTCATTCCTCAGCTGTCGCATGTTGAACTGTTCGTGTTTGAAGAGCTGTTTGAGACGGAACGTCTGCTGGACGACAGTGCTGCCAGTTCGTCGGTGGGCGCCTGGATTTGGTAAAACGGGATACAAAATTGGCACTTGTAAATTGTAACTGGCGCAGTTATAGCTGGCCATGGTAAACAGGCTGACAGTACTAGCTCCTGTCGAAATGAGTGCGAGTGGGGGAATATTGGCTAAAGGTCGTGGCAAATTGGGCCTATTGCTATATAAAAACCACCGAGAACCAATACTATAGAAATACAAAACGAGCCCGCGTGCCATGTTCAGTTATATAAGCACGCGTGAATTTTTAAGTTCACGAAAAGAGTGTCTGTAGGAACACGAGCCGTAGGCGAATGTTTCTAGGCACTACTTGAGTGAACTTGAAAGTTCACAAGTAGTTCACTCAAGTTAAGTACAGAATTAAGAGTATTCCAGTTTGCCGCTGATTACAGTGACTACTGACTGGTTTTGAACTAGCCTTCACGTGATCAGATTAAATCTATTCATAAGAACTAACGTAGATATGAGCTTTTTACAACTCAGTGTATTCTTAGAGGCAACGCATCTAATCGTTCTCCTGGTATTTATGTGTGAAATGAGTCTATGTTCGTGGGAATCGGCGATAACTGGGAATTCTAAACTTTACGTATTGGATTACCACGACTACCAGAATGCTTTGCCCATTTTCTTTTGTAAGATCATTAATTAGTTCTGACATTTTCTGAAGATAATCCTTTATTTATATATTTAGGATTATATTCTCTCGGTTCTGATTATTTTGTATTCTGAAGAAAGAAAACTCGTAAAGCATTTTCGACTGGCAGAACTAAAATATTTGAGCACCTGCATGCACTATAAAATGACATCACTTTTCAGCTCTAACATCTTATAAACCCAAATTTGGTATAACTGAGAGTTGTTACAAGAAGAGCTAAAAGGGCACTTTCACGGCTGTGTAGATGCGCGAGCTCCGATGACAGCTATGATCTCATAGCCAAAGAAATAAACCCGGGACTTCATCCTGACCTCGAACGACCAACAGCTGTTTGTATATCTTTTTTTATATTCTTTTGTCGTAAAACCTCATAAAACAGAACAGAAAGCTGAGTATTGAAAATTAGGTACTACTTTCGTCTCATTTAGAAAACGGGCTTCATTTACGTAATTAAAATGAACTAACCAACTACGACTGTGTAACCACTCGGTCGAGGATTCCTGTCCACACAGTGGGCCGCCGTCACGACCCAGTCTGGTTTAATGAGAGAACCGCCACAAATATGTCGTCCGTTCACACGTAAGGAGATTTGCCAAGGCCAGGAATGAGGCGAGGCGTTTTCACCATTTACCACTCGAGCTTCAAAGGGTCTGTTGCCACATCCTAGGGAAAAAACGTGGTCTGATAAATAACAAACAAGATCTACCTTTAACCTATACGTGGCATCTCAATACCCAAAAAGCATCTATTGAATCTTGGTTTAAATTTGGTCCTGCAAATATAAGTGTATTAATCACATGTCCATTTCAATTTCCATAAGGGAAACGCGTACTAAACTTAGTCTTTAGTCACACCTGACGCGTGAGAGAGACAAGCTTGTGAGCTGCGTGATATCAACAGTTGATCAATCAAGAAGAGGATACAAAAACTGCAAACTCTAGTAACCTTTAATTCCACAATAATTTATTTTGATGAAATATTAACCCGACGCGATTTCTTTGTGTGTTCAGGATAGTTAGTTGTAACTACTTTTGTCCTTGGTTTCAATAAAAGAAACGAGCATTCTCTTTGCTGAGTAAAACAGAAACGTACAATGTACTTACCCTGAGAGAGGGACAGACATGAGAGAGCCACCAGTAGAGCAAGGAAGAAATTCATTTTGTCCTCCACATCAGAATCTCGTGGATTTCTTCTTCTTTATATAAGGCTCGTGTTTTGGCAGCTGCTCGGGTTCTGGAGGCGTTCTAAAAAGACTACCTCTTTTTTAAATATGTGCTAAAGCACTCTTGAAAGCTGACGAAAAGATCCTTTGTCTACAATTTGTGCTTTTGCAGCTGCGCAACGTTTTAATATAACAGCAGTTGTTGCATATTCTAAAGAGCCCGGCAAACAGTTTTTGCTAGAAGTGCTAAAGCCGTACGTAGCATTAAGTCTCGCGTTTGAAAAAACGAATTCCCTATAATTTTTGGATTTCCTATCTTTACAAAAATTAAAAATACTTCTTTTGTTAGAGCTAGCACTCGTTCCCAGCAGAACTTGAAAACGCAATGTAACTAGCAACCCATCCATCACTCTAAAAAGCTGACAAAACGATCCTTTTTCGAATTCCTTGCAATATTCCTTCTTACGTGCAGCTGTTTAGATTTTGTGGAGACATGTCCTCCACTGGTAAAACAAGAACTGATACATTTACTGACGAGGCTTTGTAAAACAGTTTCTTGTGCTTTCACAGAAACAATCGCAATTTACTTATCTTAACGCTTCACTTCTAAACAATATTTTTCTACAAAACGCACCTTTAAAGCTGTGTAGTTTCTTGAAGAAACGAGCTTTGGTGAGACCATAAAAGTTTGTTTTTTGTCGAGTCATCTTTGCAGCGATCAAAGTTGCATTTTAACTGCGAGGATCATTTCTCACATCTATTTATGCATTTTATGTTATTTTTTATTTATTTTATGTGCTCTCATTCACAGAATCACGGTTTTTTTTCTCTTTTTGTGAAAATTGTTGTTCAGTGCATTTGTTTGATAATATTGAGTGAATATATGCATCACTCTAAAAAGCTATATACAAAGTCTTTTGCTTCAAACATTTTCAAATATGTCGAACGTTATGAATATTAAATACAATGGTACAAGCAGCGTTTGCAAAGAACGGGTGAAATTAGTCCAGATTTGTTGTTTAGTAATAACACCTAGCTTTAGTCTGGGGATAATGCGTTGTGCTTTAGTAAATTTTATATAACTAAGTTGTTCAGACTTTATAAAAAAAGTACACAAATTAGATTGGGTTAAAATTTGGCGTTGAATACAAACAAAGCCATGCATGAAATGGAAAAGTAACTGTCAAGTTGTTCTTTCTTCTAAAAAGACAAACATACGAAGCAACGTTAAATCTCTAAACAAGTTCGTTAGATACTCTAACAGATGACTAAACAACCTTTTCAAACAAAAAATTCAAAGCATAAGATATTCAAACGTGCTAGTTACTTGATAAAACAAAGACGAAGGTGAGATATGTACGACCCTCAAAATTTTCCGTTAGCGAGAGCTTCCAGCCAGTCAAAAATATTAAGTTATGTTTTTGATTCATAACTTTTTATCAACGTATTCCTATTTTTTCATCCCGAACAAAAACACAAAGTATGTGTTTTTTTAATTTTTTTAATTTCATCGTTGTGAGTTTTTTAAGAGCTTAACATTGTACATCTACTTCATTAAATTATTCATTAAATGTTGTGAATCAAGTTAGATGAAACATTAAGATACGATAATGTGTATTCTTAGTTTTATGTTTCATCCTGTTGGAAGCTTAACACAAATAATTTTCTTAAGGTGCATTTTATGTTGTATTTTTGCGTTCGACGAAGAAGAACGCACACTAATCGCGTCGTTGTTCGCGGGCTGAGGCTTGGTGATGTCTACTTTTGAGCGATTTTCGTCTGGCCGTCCGAGAAAACTGTCTCGATTTTGTGCGCGACCGTGAGTAGCATTGGTAACAAACATGTGCTTCGAACGTTTTTCAATGTTGAGAACGTAGAGTTTTCGTCGCTGATTTTGAAGGTCAACAAGCAAAGCTGTTTTGGTTTATTTTAAACCATTGCAAAGAAACGCGAGTAGAGTTATTTATCACTACTTCAGAAAGTTGTGCAATGATAGATTTGCAGGAAAGAAATGTTGCGTTTCGCGTTAGACTCGATGCCGAGGCCGCTTTCTCCAACCCCGATCCGTGAGCACGTGAAGTGCAACAGTCAACCGACATACTGTTTTGGAAAATGGGGCATTGACGAAAAACTCATGGTAAATCCTAATTAGTTGGCTGGGTTGACCATGATTTGTGGATTTGATTCAAAACCCAGTTGCATGTACTCACAGGTGATTTAAATTCAGTTTTCGTAGTCAGGAAATATCAAAACCTTACTTCTTCAATATGGAATGTTTTCTTTCATCTAGAACAAAGGCTATGTTGCTTTGTTTACCGTTACACAGCGCAACATGTAAGTGTAACTGAATTATTTGAATTTTAAATATACATTCATCATACTGTACATTCGTCTCACAGTGGAAAAAAAGTAGAACATTTCGTTCTGTTATTTTGTTAAATAACAACGCCTAATAGATTTCGCTTCACTCAGAAGCAAATCGTCAAAACAACAACTACATAAAACTACAGATTAATATCATCTGATTAGCTTTTCACATTCTAAAACAATATAAGAGCTTTTAATCAAATGTTGTAAAACGGTCTTTGAGTTGTGTTATTTAGGTATCTACACCACCCCCAGGGTCCAAGGCTGTAGTAATCTGCAGGGATATGCTTCACACAAGAAGAAGCATTCACCTGATCATACCTTACTACATTTGAATGATTGGTTCGCTCCTGGTTTCTGTTACCTACTAAATGGCATGCGTCATTGAGGAAAAACCATAACTATCATCACAAACCAGGGCCTTTATTCTTATACAAAGAATAGAACAACAACGTCGAAACTGTCACAAATTGATTCCCCCTTCTCTAACACTACCTATTCTGCCTTACCTCTTAGGTTCTTATCTCCCACACCATCGAACGCACTCCCCTAATTTCAAATTATTACTAGATATATAGATTTTATCTAAAATCTCAAATGAAAATTTTTAGGGGACGTTTTCATTTAGTAAAAAATCCAATCACTTTTCGAAAAGAGAAGTAAGTTAACACCTACATGGAGCTAACACTCTTCTAGTGCGCCGAAGCGAATGTGCAATTTTCCACAACAACAAAGTGATTTTCCTCAAACAAAAGCTTGGCATACAAACTGCTAAGTCTCATTAAAATCTAAATAAAAGAAACACATTAACTTTTTACCAAATAACTTTTCCAGTTGAAACCGGGTTTTTTTGTTTCAATCTTGTACACTTTTTATTCTTGTGTTCTCTATTTCTATACCTTTGTACCTGTTAACGTATGACTTTTTTCATTTAAGTTTCAAGATTATGTTTGATCATTTTCTTTAACGTTATGATTGCCTGCTTTCGAGCTAAAACACTCCGTGGCGCAATTTTTTCTTCGTGTCAACAGTTCTGTAGTGACTTTATTTAAAACAACAGCTTAGCATACAAGCTGCTAGGTCTCATTAGAATCTTAATAAAAGAAACCTTATTACTTTTTATCAAATAACGTTTCCAGTTGAAACTGGGTCTTTTTGTTCTTGTGTTCTCTATTTCTTTACTTTTGTACCTGTTTTACGTAAGACTTTTTTCATTTAAATTTCAAGATTATGTTTGTTCTTTACCATTATGATTGCTGCTTTTGAGCCAAAACATTGCATTTTTTCCGTGTCAACAGTTCGATAGAACTCAGCATGGTTTTAGTACACAAAAGGTGTAAACCTCTGCACAGCTCGTTGGGTATACTTCATTCTTCTCAAATGCTTTCTATAAAGGTTGGAGATAGAGGCCAATGCTTCCTATTTTTCATAAAAACGTTCAATATTTTAGCATCAAAACATGGGCATGAAGGTCACTTCTCTGAAGATTCTTCACTTCGGATGTTGATCAATTCCAAGTTGTTATTAAAGTAAATATTTCATCCCACTGTGTATATCAAATCCATTTAGGCGATTTTGATTTGACTCAGTCAATCACCTTTTACGACTGGTTTTAGAAAGTAACAAGATTTTGAACAGACAATGGGAAAACTCAAGTCATGAAAAAATATTTAACGGGTTTGTAAAAATGCCGGCACGGGTTTAATATGCACACTGGGCTAAAGTAAGTGAAAATAAACACTAAAAACCATTACTCTCACTTACTCACTCACTCACATATTCTAAAGTGCCCGACAAACAGTTTTTCCTAGAAGTGCTAAAGCGGTAACTAAAAAAAATTGCGTTTGAAGAAACGAATTCCCACTCAGTTGTCTCCTTTCTATCTTCATCAAAAATTAAAAGACTCTTTTAGTTAGCTAGCAATTGTCACTCATTTTCAGCAGAACTGAAATGCATCACTTTAAAAAGTGATGCAAAACGATCATTTTTCCTTTTTAAAATTTCTGCTCAGATTTTATGGAGACACTTTCTCCTCTGAGAAAACTAGAGTTGATACATTTACTGACGAGGCTTTGTGAGCAGTTTCTTGTGTTTTACAAATACAATCGCATTATGTTTCTCTCAACACCTTTCGTCCAAACAAATTTTTTCTACAAATCGCACCTTTAAAGCTATACAGTTGCCTTGGAGAGATTCTAATTCTTTTGTCCAGAAAAAAAAAAATTAAAAATTGTATTATATTTTTCAAATTTCATTTTTGTAAAGTTTGTTAAGCCTTATAAAATTGTATATCCACTTTATAATTTTTGTATTCGATAATTTTTGTAAAACAAGTAAGATGAAACAATTCGAAGCGAAAAATTGTTCGTAGTTTTATGTTTAATCTTGTTGGAAGTTTAACACAAAATATTTTTTGAGAGTTTTTTTTAAAGAAATATGTATATGACGAAGAAAGTGTATTGGTATTTTCTAAGATTCAATTTAAGATAAAAAGAACAAGTTAGAGAAAATGGAAAGTTTTGAAGCAGTTTGAGTTATTTGAAAAAGTATGCGTTCCAACATGGGAAGCCACGTCGGACTTTTCTTGGTAGTCTGCTGGTAAGACCTTAGCAAGAAAGAAGCCCCAGATATTTTACATCACATCAATATTACGAGGACTGAATTTATTGTTAAAGATAACATCATGAACATAAACGTCCAATTATTTGGCAAGCTTTATGACTACAGTGGCATCAAGCTGTCTCTAAAACTTCATTGGTACTGCACTTTTATATTCTAAGATCCAGATTACAAAACATTTTGATTTTAACTATGAGGAGATAAAAAGAGTGGCTAAAATCTTTATATGATCAAACTGACAATAAGAACCAAACTAAGAAGCTGGTACCCTGTTCTTTACAGTTCCTAGAACCCAATGCATCCTGTGTTTATGGAGGCGTTTATAAAATTTAAAACCGAGAAAGGATCTGCAAGCACAACTGATCATCTGAACAAACATTAGACGAACTAACAAAAACGATTTGTGTTAACTACATGGTATACCGCGCAAACGGCTTCAACAACCTTCAACATTATCAAGCAAAAAAGAAAAAACGAAACGAATGTACAAGTAAAGTTTAAACCCTTATAAACTTTTTCGAAATGTGTGAAAGGGGTGGCAAACGGATTCAACACTGTTGTTCAATGAAATCGAATTGATCTTTAAGCAAATGATGAACCGTTTGCGCGATGCTCAATTTGAGGCTTAGACAGTGGGAAAATTGACAATAAGAATTAAGAAAAATTTGAGGAAATGCTACAAATTCTGTTTTGGTTTTTAGAAAAAATGTGTAATCTTGATATCCTAAAGTAAACCTGAGATAATTTTATGCGCATGGTCAGTTGCAGGGATCCTTTAGATTACCGTTAGTAACTCCTGAATCAGATTTTTCTTGGGCCGATTGAATTTATTTGGGGAAGGCTTGATTTTGAAGGGTATTTGGACAGTATTTGGCGTTCTAAAATTGTAAACTTCAGTCCCTGAACTTGAAATCAAACTGAAGATTCGTTAAAATATCACTTTCCACGAAGCATTCGGAGATTACAGGTGTTCAAAAGCTTTGTTCTCCCACGTTCACTGTACTCAAAATATAACAATTTGATCAACCACAAAATTACCAAAATCAGATAACTTTTTAAAAACACAAACCAAAAAATCATGTACGTCATCTGTCAATTCACGAGTTTGCTCACACAGAACTTTGACTTTGTAATAATCTCACACCCTGCCATTTGATGTCAAACACTTTAGATTTATGAATCGCAACCGCGTGCGTCTATGGGTTGCGCAGTATAAACGTTCGCAAGTAGACCGCTATTCAAACGAACCCGGTTTTACAGATATTGCTCATATTGCGTATATTGTGCAATTTTACAAATTTGTAAACTCACAAAATAACCAATATGCCTAACATACGCATTATGCGCAAATTACGCAACTTGCGTATATTGTGTTGCATTGCGCAGATTACAACAAGCTGTAGACTGTTTCTTGACCTGATAGATTGTTACTAGACCTGATAGACTGTTACTAGACCTGGTAGACTGTTACTAGACCTGGTAGACTGTTACTAGACCTGGTAGACTGTTACTAGACCTGATAGACTATTACTAGACCTAATAGATCTCATAGACTGTTATTAGACCTTGTAGACAGTTACTAGACCTTGCAGACTGTTACTAGATCTGATAGACTGTTACTAGACCTAATAGGCTGTTACCATACCTGACAGATATATATATGTGCCTCGAGGGACCCGAGATGATACGGCTGACCAGTCTGAAGATGTTTGGGCGCTTGCTCAAATGGTTTGTAGGGTCATCTTTTTTTGCATATTTGCAATAATTGGACCACAATCCTTCAGAAAATTTTGAAATTTTTGAACAAAACATAAGCGGCGTGTGTGTATTTATAATCTGGGGCCGTTTTCTACGTGTTGTATGGAATGTCGAGTGGGTTAAGTTATGGGAATTTTGGTGTGAGTTTTGAAACCACATTAAAATGGGTCAACATCCGGCGTATAGGTGTACAAAAACAATGGTATTCTTTCGTAGGACAAGTAAAGGTCTTGGTCGGGCAAGAAAGCACAATATATATCCACAACACTTCCGAGGGATTTTCATCTTATTAACCACACCCAACCAATCTATGTATCGGTAAGCGGTAAAAGGACAATCAAGTACATACAGCTGACCCGGACCTTTACCTATCAAGAAAGACTTTATTTTTATGCCTACATGCAGGATATTGACTTCTGATTTAATCTTCACAACTCGCATCAAATCTCAATGGGGGGGGGGGGGGGGGAGGAAACAACGCGCGGCTGGAACACAAAAACCGTTA